>QKWP01001158.1:52928-71205 GCA_003550325.1 Gigaspora rosea | reverse complement strand
AACTTTGCTTTGAAGGATCTGTAGATTCCACTTTACTTTAAAATTAATATGATATTTGCCCCAAATTTTACTATGATGATACTATGATGATAATCTGATTCGGTCATGAATTACCACTTAATATTAAATAAAATATATATATATAATATATAATTTTTAATATTAAATAACCTTTGCTCTACTGGTCCGTTTTGGATGATTTTGCTACCAAAATGATCGTCTCAATGAGACAATTCTAACAAGCCCAAAATCATCGAAATCCAAATACAGAGTTACAAGATTACTAAGGTTTTGTTTTAATTTATATATCTAATATATATATCCTAAAAGGAAAAATTACTAATTTATACTACAGGTGATTATCATCTGTAGTTAATTTGCCAATTAAAATTCAGGATCAGGTGTAACATGTAAATCAATTTTGTGTAACAAAAACAAAAATTTTTTAAAAAATTGCTAAAATTGCTTCTAACCTAAAATTTTGTCTATGAAACTACTTTTTTTATGCAAAAAAAAAATTCCTTGCTAAATTTTACTATATACAAAGCTCTACCCTAATCTCTAACCTTTACCCTTATCCTAATATTAAAGAGATTTAATTTTTATTTAATAATAGTTTTGTTAGTTTTGTTTATTTTTTATGCATTGTAGATCACAGTTAATAATCTCCTGTGGTTATTATTAGTTATTTTCATCCTAAAATTTATTTTAAAACATATATAAAATAACACAAAATCTTAGCGATCTTGTGCCCCTGTGATTGGATTTGGGATTGTTAGAATCGTCTCATTGGGACGATCATTTTGGTAGTAAGATCGTCCAAAACGGATCAGTAAATCACAAGTTATTTAATATTATCTATATTTGTATAATATATTATAAAAAATTAGTCATTATATTAACCAATCAGAATTGAGATAGGGTGATCACACCATACATGGATGGGGGTGGCTACTAAGTAAAAAATATTATGTGATTTATGGCACGCCTCTAACAATAAGATTCAATATTCGTATTAAATGAATTTTTGTTTGATAATTTTTTTATGTTTATTAATGCTAATTATGCTGTATTATCACGAGATACAAATACATATACACTATCGATTTCCTCAAACAATGGTAAGCTTTTTATATTTTACAATCCATAGTATTATTTAAAACAAAATTAAAATTTTTAATTTGAATGCATCATTTAGTAAGCTTTTATATTTTACAAATCCACTAGGGCAGCCTTCATATTTATGGCCTATATGAGAAAAATGCTACTATCATGGTTATGAATACGATAATAGCTTAAAATTGTATTGGATTATATATACTCTATATCCAATTGCTACTCACATAACTCGTAAATCTGAATGCCACCCTGGAATACATTGTACTATGATAAATAATACAAATATATTTATATAATATCAATTCACATATAGATCTACTAATATGGTATAACAATAAAAAGTATAAATTAGAAGTATATCGATTGGTATGCAAAATTTGAATCTACTAACACTAACGATAAGTAATAGTGGCAATGCTGTACATACATATCTATATATTTAAGTATGTAATATGTCTGTAAAAGTTGTACATACGTAGCTTTAAAAAAAATCAATATAATTAAGTTATATACGACGCATGTGATAATAGAACCTGTAGATCATCTCTGCATTGATAAAGTTTAGTTTTTGTTAGTTTAGAGTTAGAGTGAGCATCTAGGTTAGGGTTAGGGTTTAGGTATATGTAAATTCGCTCAAGGAAAACTTTTTGTTAGAGCACGGAAGGTGGTTTCTTATGCAGATTTTGAGTAATAAGTGATTATTGTTGTTTTTTTGACAAAATGAACATTTGTATTAAATTTTCTAATCATATTACGTTACATGAGATCCTGAATCTGATTGGTTTGGTGATACATAAGCCATTGTCACTTATGTAACAAATAACTTTACTCTATAAATAAATAATAAATAAGTTATAAATTATTTATTATAATTAGCCAATTAGATAACAAATTTAGTCACATGATGCAGGTGGGTATATACCCACTGAGTACAAATAGAAATTCTTATTATTTTTGTATATATGGTAGTTTGTATTGGTACTATAAATGCTGGTGAAATTAAATCAAAGTGGTGAAATGATTTCACCATTTCACCAATCACCAATTAGCAATGATGTAATTGGTGTAACTGGTGAATTAGTGTAATTGGTGAATTGGTGAATTGGTGAAATAGTGAATTGGTGAAATAGTAAAATGGTATTGGTGAATTGGTAAATTGGTGAAATGATGAGATGGTGAAACAGCAGAATGATGAAATGGTAAATTTCCAGAGTCTGGAATTATTCCAGTCTGGAATTCAGACTGTATTTGCTCTTCAAAAGCTAGGTTTTTGTTCAAATTTTTATATTTTATGTTTTTACAAGTACACTTAGAAATCAAAACTTTAACTGTTTAAGTTTGAATTTAGATGCAAAATGCACAATATAAAAATAAATTTTGTAAAGTAACAGATGCAAGTAACTTTACTTTAATTTTATTCTAACCAACCAAATTCATCAATCTTGTTGAAATAAATGAAAAGAAATGTGCTTTTTTTAGAAGACAATCAATTCATCAATTAACCATTTCAAAATTCACTAATTCACCATTTCATCAATTTACCAATTCACTATTTTCACCAATTCACCATTTCACCAATTCACCATTTCACCAATTTATCAATTTCTTCAATTTCACCAAATTCACCATTTCACCAATTTCACCAATTTCACAATTTCACCAAAATTTTATTTTGGTGTAATTCTAGTAAACTATTTCACTATTTTACCTGCTGAAATGGTTTAATTTCACCAGCATCTATAATTGGTACAGTTGTTGAGTTGGTCTTATTTACTAGTAATTGCTAGTGATAGAGTTATTGCAAAGAGCCTCTACTAATATATTGCATCTTTTTTTGGTTTCAGTAGTTTTTTTATTTTTTTATTTATTTTTTATTTGTTTATTTTGATTTTTTTTTTAATTTGGGCCCAAGAGTTACAAGCTAACAGTAATATTTCATTAATTTGTTTTAGTAGTTAAAGAAATTTGAAAATATATGTATATACATACATATATAAAGTTCATTGATTTTCTTTTATATTAACTTGTATTATTTAAAATATATTATATATAATATCTCTATACAAAATACCTTCTAGCAAAAGATTTCTATACAAAATACTTGTCACCAATCAAGAGATCTATGGATATTTTATAAATTTTTTTTAGTTAGATTGTGTTAGACCCAGTGTACTTTGATTAGTGCACTATAGTAATTGGTATATATTTATATATTAGAAAAACAGACACTGTTAATGTCCAGAGCTAAGATTTTATTTTTGGCTATTAGCTAAAAATAGATCTGATAAATTAAATAAATTAATGATCACTTGATCTAAAAATAGATGCAAACAAGATCATCTGGTCTATCACTATACTTAACTATAATTAGTTTTTTTTTATTAAAACCCTATTTATTTTACTTACTTATTCACTACTTAATTACTATATATTTTAAAATCTACTAATTTACTATAGATATAGTTTAGTTTGCAAGCTAGTTAGCAAGTTTGACAAAACAATAGAAATAAAGATTTTGTCACTATAATTTAGCAAGCAAAAAAGTTTGTCATACTAGCTTGCCTCACTAGTTTATTTTGCCAGTTTGCTGACTACTCTATTTATAATCTACCAACTACTAGCTAAAACCCAATTCAACTACTAATTATATTAATAAAACCTATCTATTAGTTAGAGCCTACTTACCCACTAGTTTAGATTATTTAAACAATTTATTAGTTTAGATTTCAGATCTCATATAAACTATTTATTTATTAAATATAAATAAGAATTGTGATTTTATTTAATTTTAGTAATAAAAATATAAATAATAAAATTTAAAAAATAAAATTTAATATATAATTTATTATATTAGGAGGTTTCAGATCTAAAATTCAAGTTTTTGATTTTGATAAATTTGTAATTTATTTATTTTAAAATTAATAATCTATTTATTTTTATTTTTAGACTTACTTTTTAATAATGAATTTTTTTACAATTGTATATTTTTTTTAAAATTTTATCAAAAGTTATTATATTACTAGATAACTTCTATTTCTTTATTTATTTTTTTTTTAAACAGAAATAGAGCATTTTGAATCCCTATTTATTTCAAAATAAGTTAATTCTAAAACCCCTATTGTTTATTATAAAATTAAAATTAAAGTTTACTAAAGTTTAGAGTTAAAACTTGAAAAAAATTAAAACTTTTAAGGATATATAACCTGTAAAATAATAAATCAAAATCACATATAAATTCTTGATTGCAGATTAACTTTCTAAAGTCCATCCTAGAGGCTAGATAAAGAAAATTAAAAAAAAGTTAGCAATCTTAACAAGGTTAACAACTGCCAATTGGTGAGCTAAAAGTAATTCTCTAGTTAGTTGGAAAACCTTCTAAAGAGATATAGTTGTTGCAGCAGATCATATGTAGGTATTTTAGTAACCATATAATCTTTATTATAAAAGTGGAGGATTAATAACAGTTGGTTTTTGTGTACTTTGTAGCAGTACTTACTTAATCCATATAAAATAAAGGTAGAATTGCTAAAGTTAAAAAAAAAATAAAATAAATAAAGAAGGTTTCTTTTTAAGCAAGACATATAAGAATATTTATATATTTGGGCAAGTGCAAACAGCAAAAAAAAGAAAGACTCAGGCATAGGTCTGATAATATCTGAAGTATAGAAAAGATATTTAGAATATATTGAAAAGCTAAATGAATATGGGTTAGCAGTAAGTTTGCTTTTTAAACAATTAGAATTGTAATTATATTATGTATATTCTACTGAACAACAAAGAACAAAGGAACGAGATCAAAAAAAGTACTAGAGAAATATATTAAAAGATTGTATTATATTTTTTTTATCATAAAGGACTTTAATGCAATAGTTAATAAAAACCAAAAGCACATATAGATCCAATTTATAGCTGGCTTTTTAAACAAAGTTTCATCGATCCTCCCTTTCTCAATACTTCAAACCTTCTTTCTGCTACACTACGCAAGCACTTTAGTTTCTTTCATAGCCGAAAAAATCACTAAATTCATTCACAATGCAACAAAAATAAACATTTGGATTTCCCAACAACGAATTCAGAAGTAGAATCTATCTCAAATTAAAATTAACTGAAAACTAACCTACGAATGTCTAAATTTTAATGGCAGACTAGTGATACAAATCGATGAAAATTTTTCAATCGATTAGTTGATAGATCATTTTATCCAACTAATCGATTGATCGATTTTATTCAACTAATCGATTAGTTGGCGATTAATCGACTAATCGATTAATAGATTAGTTGATTAATCGATTGACCAATCGATTAATTGAATAAATAATAAACGAAACTTGATAAAATACACGTAAGTAGCAACTGAAAACAGTCAGTCAGTTGATTAAACGACCAATTGAATTAGTCGATTAATCAATTAGTTGGCCAATCGATTAATCGATTAGTCGACTAATCGATTAATCGACTAAGTTGGATCTGTAAAATTCAAATCGATTAGTTGTCAACTTTACAACTAATCGATTAATTCGATTTTCGATTTGTATCACTATGGCAGACCCCTCTCTAGAACTACAAACCCAATCTATTATAAATTTGTATCAACTTTATACTAGCTTGCAATTTTTATATTTTATATAATATTTTACAATACTTTTTAAGTTTGTAATAAATAAAAAGTAAAAAATAACAAGTTTGTAATATGTATTACAAGAATATAATTTTTAAAATAAAGCACAAATTATACTATTAATAAAGACATAGGAACTTAAGGTTTATTAAACTATTATCAATTTATTATAAAAAAAATACAATAATAAAATTTTTGGCAAAAAAAAAAAAAACATATTATATAACAGATTATGTATTGTTATATTCATTATATTGCATTTTAATAACAATATGAGACATATTTTGTATCAATATTACAAAATACTTAAACAGATATTTATACATTTTTGCAATTTCGCTATACAGTAATAACAGCCAGCTACAAGTCACTTTCGTTATAGTAAACCATTGATATAATAAGGATTTTTTTTTTTATAAACATCCATGTCAGTATTAGAGCGACGCATGTCGTACATTTTTAATGAAGAATAATGAAGAATTTTAATTATAATATTATTGAAATCCAACTTGATCCAACTTTGGTATAAGCTATATGAAGGTTTTTCTTTTTTCAACTTGGTTCACCATAATAAAAGTGACTTGTATCTATAAAAAAAATTTTTTTAATTATAGCATATTACAGTATTACACTGTAGTTGATGTATAATAATAATTAATTCTGCCGAAATATGAATCAAAGCCAAACAGCCAAGTTTGATAAATCAATATACACAATATAATAATCAAAGCTTATTTACACGAGACCCAAAATTTGATTTGAATTAAACTTCGGTCCTACAATTTAAAAGTAGTAAATTTTAAAAAGCAATTGCATAATGAAAAGCACTGCTAGTGTCTTTTTTCTAACTCACCATTCGAGTTTCTTCTTGGTTTTGCTACCAATTTCTGGTTCCAATATAGGATCAGCAAAGGGGTCAGCAAATGGATCTTCAAGCAAGCTGTTGTCATAAACTATATTGTTAGATTGACTGAAAAAGAAATTTCATTAATGAAGAATCGAAATAGTAAAGTAAAAAATATATATTAATATGTTTTACCTTGACGCAGAAAATGAATCAAAATCAATGAGATCACCAAAATCTTTGTGAATCTGCAAAACATGTTAAATTAATTTTATAATAAAAAATTTTTGTATGCTATCAATAATATAAAACAAAACCTTGGCAGCTTCTTGTGCTTGGGATGAAATTTTCTTTGGCTTTATTTCAGGTGAAATACTTTTCGATTTGGAATTTTGTGAAGATTCACACTCTTCCGAATATTTTGATAAAGCAGCTAGTATTTGATCATTTGCTTGTATTAAAGAACCTTTGAATTATAATAATTAATATTGGTAAGAAATGAATAAAGCAATAAAAAAAAAGGAAAAAAAAGGAGAATGAAAAAATTATTGCAAGTACCCAATTTGTCATCATCCACGGCAAATGGTATAATTTTGGTTAATTGATCGGAAGAATCCTTGCATTTGCGAACCAATTTCTAAACAAAAGTTAATATAAGCAACTACGTAATACTATGTAATACTATGTAATGATTTTTAAATTTAAATGTCTAAAATAACATTATGTACCTGAATTTCAGGATCTTTTTCAATATTTGAGTTTGGAGTTAGTAAAATAATCGCATTTAAGAGATTTGTGGCATTTTGAGTTGCCAACCCAATTTCCTGGTTAAGCTAGACAAGAAGTGAGTTTCAATGACAATTAAAACATAAGCTTGACGAAGGGATAAACAATATACTTTTTCTGGTGAATAAGTAGGAGATTTAGGAGGTTGTGGGCTCTTATTATTAGATTTATCCAAACTTTCTCGTCTTTCTTTAGAACTTGTTGAAGATGGAATTTGAGGTACCGGCCTTGTACTAGAATTTCTCCTAGAAAAACCAGCTTTATAATTCACACTATCATATAAATGAGCTATAGCATACATATTGGGTTGGTTTTTGAAATCAGTGGACCATTGAGAAAGCAGTAACATTAAACTTTTATGAACTTTCGGATCAGTGGTCTGATATATAAAGACAAAGATAATATAAAAATCAAGATAAAGATGATTTAAAATATATATATTTATGGATCACAAAGATAAATATTAAAAGATATATACCGGAGAATTCGCCATAGATCTCAGCAGTTCAACAAATTTTGGAGTGGAAATTTGAGCTTTACAAGATTATATACTAATTTAGATATTTTAACAAACATTTATAATTTAAATGTACTATATAATTTGTAATATACCTTGAAAACTTTCACCAAAATTATCAACCAATGCTTTTAAAATCTAAAAGAATTATGAATAATGTTATGGTCCAATTGGATAGAAAAAAAAAAAAATTTTTTTTGTAAAAATTAAAAATAGGTAATATACAGTGAGACCACGAAGCTGAGAATGTGTATCACCATATTTAAAAACATTTCTTAAAGATTTATTGGCTTCTTTAGGTCTTTTTATGGAAAATATAAAAATTTTTAGCATAAATCTGTAATAAGAATTTTAAGATACCAAGAAATTTAATATCTTACCCAGTATCCTGCAATCTGATAACTTCACACAATTGAAACATATCAGATAGATCATCTTCTTCATAACGATTCGAAGTCATGCGTTCTTTGAAAAAATAATTTAATATAGAATAAATACAAACAAATTGAAGAGAAAAATTATATAAATTGAATTGCATACCGATCCATTCAGAGACCGCGGTTCTTTTAGTTTTATTGCTGAATATATTCATCTTTATAATTTCAAATCTTTCTTCAATAAGATCGACGAAAATAACGGAACGATATTAAGATGAAAGTTAAGATTAAATCGACAGATGATATTTCTCAAAAAAAATACACGAGAAATTTTTGGTGCGACATGAATCAAGCTTAAACAGGTTGTCACACAGAAGGGTAAACCAAAAATTAAAAAACTTTTTACTCAAATGATAACGTACCAAATACGGTAACAAAATAATTGCGGTTTGATGATGATAAAAAAAAAAAAATTCAACAACGTTAATAAATACACATGAATTAAATTACGGCATTCATTAAAACCGGATAGAAACTAGGGATCTATTTTCAAATTTAAGAAGTTCATTAATGACAGTGTTACATAAATAAAATTCACATGACAAGTGCATAAATATTATGTAATAGAACCGAATATAGTCTTCTGATTCGAGATTGACAAAAAATCTTTTCCATAAAAGAGAAACATAACTAAATTCATTCATAAAATGCAAAAGCTTTTTTAACAAAAAGTTTTAGCAATTAAAAACATCATCGATTGATATTATAAGCCTTATTATGTGAATAATGAATTCAAATAAAACATCTAAGTACATGTGTATGTGATAAGACCAAAAGATTTTTGATTTTAGAATCTTAGGAACAGAGTTTAACTACACAAATTGGATAAATGATAATTTTAAAGTGGAAGTCTCTTCCTTATCATTGTAGAATAAAAGTTGCATCGCAATAATCGATCTAAAGTATGGTTTTGCAAATGCTTGGCATGACGTGCCCGGTTTTAGGTCAAATATAGAACCGCTAATATTTCAAAAGACTTTAAATTTTGAAGGGATAATCTAAACTATATGGTGATATATATTACAGTTATAGAAACGCAGGATAATTGAATTGGCAATTCTATAAATTGGCATTCTTCGATTAAATATTGTGTGAGTGATAATGTATTCCATTTAATCGATCATTATTTAAAGAGCTTCAAACTTTAATAAAAAAGACTAAAATGAGATGGTTCATTTTTATAAAAATGTGTTAAGAGAAGTTTTTTATGCGAATGAATTTCTGAAAATTAAGATGAAATCTATAAATATACAAAAAAGTTATGCTGACTTTTTAAAGAGAACTAATACATTAATGATTACGGTTTTTTTTTGACAATGCTGCAATCGCCCAATTAAATTCGATGGAAAAATTTACAACGTTTCAAGTTTTTTATTTTTCTAAATGAAGTGTCCCGAATACATTCTCTAAAATGTACTGTAAAATCGGTATTTCGAAATCGCGAAATAATGGACATATAACATATCAGCGTATTTATTATATAGTAATCTGACTTATACATCTCGAGCAAATAGCACAAATGCGCAAATAACGCAATCAGCAAAAAAAAATATATGAAATCTTTTGAAAGAATTTGCATGCCGAAATCTTTCGAAAGAATTGGATTACGCGAAATATTTTGAAATTTTCAATTTCGAAATATTTCGAAAAAATATTCGAAATATTGCGAAAAATATTGAGAAATATTGCGAAATAGGCCAAATAAAAAATGCAAACCTCTACCTAATTATCCCTATTTATAAAAAAGCCCCTCCGGGGTTTAAAAGGGTCAGCAAAGGGTCGCAGAGGAATATTTTGCAATATTTAGAAATATTATACAAACATAAATAAATGATATACATATTCACATAATCATGCTTTTTGCAAATATTTGAAAGTTTTCACAGGTCTTTACAAAATTTCACAAGATTTTACAATTTTAAAATTTTATATTTATTTATTAGAGTGTTGCTAACTTTCACCCAGGGTGACATCACCCGGGTGAAATCACCTATTACTAGGTGATTTCACCTAACTAAATTTTATAAATATATACTATAATTTTATAGGTCAAAATACTGGTCACATGATATGTTATAATGTGACCAGTATTTCATATGGGCGGATTTTAGCTGATCTACGTGATAAAAAAAATGTTAATAAAAATGTGATCAGTGATATCTTAATGGTTACACTAATTTGATAAAAATAATCAGTGCAGCAATGTCGTCTAAACCTTTTAATTGTCTTTTATGTTCTAAAACTTATTCAACAAGGAGGTCTTTAATATCTCATGAAACAAAAAAACACACATGTAACCGTGTCGTACCTCACAGTTCTGGGTTTGAACTTCCCTCTAGTTGGTGCTTGTGCCAATTTCGGTCAGTTTTTCTTGCGAATGTAAAGTCCCGCCTTCATAGTCACCGAACGGCCCAAGGATTCAAACAGTTTACCATACACTGTCCTGAAAATCTTTTTTTTTATGTGTTTCACCAAGAACCAGGCTTCGAATACCGGTTAACCCAGCGAAAGTATAAATGTATATATAAGGGAAAGGAGGGCTACCAAAAGATCGGCTATATTTTTGCGCACCCTGGCTGGGGAGAAAAAAAAACGAAAACAGGAAGTGAGGTTAAAGTAACAACTGAAAAGAAGGAACCTGAAACGCAACAAACGGTCGAAGCTGAGTTTGGGTTCTTTTGGGAAGAACGAGCAACTAAAGAAGAATATAATGAAGGAACTTATACATGGGCGTATGGACTTTTGAAGTTTACATTTGAAATTTGTAAGCGAAATATAGTTGTAGTCTGAATTTATTTTAGTTTAAAATTTATTGTTTTTTTAGAATAAGATAGAGGTGTTTCATTAATTTGATAATAAAGTTGTCTATTTTCATATGAACATATTTCATATGCTACAGACTTTAAAGAATTACCACCACCCATTGTTGTGCCGCCATAAAATAACTGAACATGGTTATGATTTTTTTTCTCGACACCTGAACATGAAAACCATCGTAGACTTAATTTTTTTGTTTTAAGATATTTTATAAATTTTGGAATATGGCATGCGAGTACGTGCATGTAAGGAGTAACGTCATCACGATGATATAGTCCTACTTGTAAAATTTTACCTTCTTTAGTTTCAATTGTTGGTCGGCAGAAATTTTTAACCCATTGTCGTGCTGAAGTTTCAAATTTAATGATATCATCATCTGTTAGATCACTCTTACGCATTGTTTGGTACAAAAAATAAAACTCATGCCAAAGTGTTTGTATATCCTTGCCTCTTTGACCCGGAACAAATAATTCAATTGGAAATTTTTCTAAAAGAACCAACTTATCGGGCCCCATTAGTGATGTCCAATGCCATTTTCCTTTTGAAGTTTCGGGTTCCTTAAATTTGAATACATTGATACCAAGAGAATGGATTGTTAACTCAACTTGCTCCCGAATTGTTGCAGTATTATTTTTTGATCGTCTATTAAATGCAGGTTCAGTTGATAATTCTAAGAAAAGGCATTCAAATAAAACATCTGTGATTCGAAGCATTACATGCAACTCATCTGGAATACAATGTTGATTTTCTAAAAAAGGTAAAAGGTTTGAATTTTTGCGACCCAAAGTATTACATGAATTTTCGTAATCTAAATCCATATTCCAACGATCAGTATTCTTGCAATTGCAGTATAAACAGAAATGAACAGCTGTTGGTCCTTTAATGCCAAGTACTAATGACATGAATTTCCAGTCAGAGCCAAACCAAAATTCAATTGGCCAATGATTATTATTCGAATCAGTAATTCCTTCAGTATTTAAAGTTAATAAATCTTCAATTAAAAAGCTAAAAGCTTGTTGAAGAGATTCATATTGTTCTATACCGCTATAAAGAAAAATACAATGTTGGTTTGATGGACTTAAAACTGCATCATGTTGATTTAATATGCAGGCAGTAAACATTACATGATTATGGTGTTTACCGACCTGCCGTCCATCACCACTTAATTTAATATGAACTACGTCCCCTACTTTTAATATTGCCAAATCTCCGTATGCTAATTTAGAAATTAAAACATTTAAAATGTCTTTAAGTAATCGATAAGCCCCATTAGGAGTTAAGGAATTTATTTGAACTGTGTGAACTGGAATTACATCATTCATAGTTTTTGTTATTTCATGTCGACATTTTTCAACCTCGTATTCACGCTCCATTTCGGGCATAACAGCTGCAAGTCGACGATATCCGTCACGAGAAACTAGAAGCTCATCACATGCTCGAACTGTTGAATCTAAAATTTGTAATTGGGGTTTTTTTAAATTTATGTCTTGAAATCTAATAGGTGATCCATTTACTCTTAATTCTACGTGTGCTAATTTTGAATCATAAAAATTATGTAAATTAAGTGCTGATTCAACTCTATTATAAATGTCAGAAGCTAAAGTTTGAAGTCTTTTTTTTTTTTGTGACTCGGATTTAAGTTGATGAAAAGGTTTATTTGTTTGAATTTGAACTTGACATTGGTTATCACTATTAATTCGTCTTTTTGCCAAACATTCAAGATCAAATCCAAAAAGTATTACACCAGAAAGCGCAGACTTGTTATTATTATATAATTTCTATTTACAAATACGTAGTAAGTATAATACTATATATACAATACTATATATACATGTAAGGTAATTATTAAATTATTAATACAAACTTGTAAAAATAAGGTCGCTACGTTACTCGCAGATCTATTGCTTGATACAGATTGTTTTTCTCCATTAGAACCGTCCCAAGTTAATGTATATATTACTTTGTCATTGGAATCATATTGGGTTTCGGCCATAATATCTATACCACGAATTTTAATACTAACTAAATATCCATTAGGGATTAAATAACAACTTCGCACTGTTTGTTTGACATTTGGCGGATAATAACCAAGACGAAAAATTTTATAAAGGTATTTTGTTTTTTTATTTCCATCAAATCTAGTTACATGAATGCTTGGATAGTTATCAACAACTTCTAAGGAATTGGTTTGTATATTTTTTTGTTGCTGAATTTCTTGAAGGGGGTAACGGGTTAAAGGATGACATTTTGGTAAGTTTTCAGTTGGCGAATATCGGGTTGAAGAAATACTTTGAAGTGTTTTTGAACTAGGCGGCATTTTGAGTCTTTAGGTACTACTAGCAATGCGAATTAACGTACATTCAACAAGGTGGTAATAAAACCCAAGTTGTTTTTATACTTGTATCGTTTGGTCGTTTTTGTTGTGTTGTTTGGCCGTTTACTTGTGCTGGGTTGTTTGGGTTTTTTTTTAGTGTTGTTTGGTCGCAGAAAGTTACTATTATTAAAAAAATAAATATATTTATTAAATATGTACTTCAAATTAACTATGTTGATTTAAATTCTACTTCTTCTAATTTTACTGGTGAAACCCCTCTCCACCTCATCTCCACCTCATCTCCACCTCATCTCCACCTCATCTCCAACGTCTAACCTTGGTTCTTAATTGGCTAGGAAAGATAGAATCTTGTTAATCGTTTGTTGAAGATCTTAATAATATAATTCGAAAACATCACACAAGCTATCTGATTGGTGTAATTTGTTATTTATTTTTTGAAAATCTTAATCACGTTATTCACAGATATCACCCGGATCAGCCCAAATCCGCCCATATGTTGAAAGTTATGGAATTGCTACTAACGCAAACTTACGTTTTTGATACTCCTGCACTTACTTTTTACTTTTTTGAGACACGGCAATTTTAAAAAAGTCACGTGACTGCTGCGATTAAAATTGACCAATGAAATTGCAGGTAAGATTCTAATAAAAGGCTTAAAGTTTTTTTTACTGTTTTTTTTAATCGGAACTAATTTTTTTATTATGTTATTATTATTTGAATTTCTAATAAGAGTTGTAGAGATGAAAATTACCATTCCAAAGTAGTAAACACGTCAAAATTGGCTTAGTGTATTACAAGATATGAGTAAAAAAATTTTCGCGAATTTTTAAAGCTTTTTAAAAAACTAAAAATTCACGACAATTTTTTTACTCATATCTTGTGATATACTAAACCAATTTTGATATGTTTACTACTATTGGAATGGTAATTTTCATCTCTGCAACTCTTATTAGAATTCAAATAATAATGATATAATAAAAAATTAGTTCCAATTAAAAAAAACTTTAAGCCTTTAATTAGAATCTTATCTGCAATTCCATTGGTCGATTTTAATTGTGGCAGTCATGTGACTTTTTTAAAATCGGCGTGTCTCAAAAAAGTAATAAAATTTTTGGAAGTACATTTAGGAGTATCAAAAAAGTAAGTGCAGAAGTAAGTTTTGCGCTACTGACACTCTACTGACTAGGGTTCTGCAATTTGATTTGATCATCAAATATTTGAATCAAATATTTGATCAAATTCAAATTCAAATTTGACTATATTTGATTTGATCAAATTCAAATATGGCCAAATTTGATTTGATTTAACAAATATTTGATTTTATTTGAAAATTACTATAAATTCAAATCAAATTCAAATTCAAATATTTGGATCAAATGGGTTAACTCTTCCTATCGATCATTTGTCCAAAATTTTAAGCAAACGAAAAACAAAAATTTTATTAGTAAAAGACGAAGCAAATATAATACTGGTTTTTATAAAGGTCAACCTTTTGCTTAACTTTCTGGGGACTCTTTTATATATTCGGCAAGCAAGCCAGAAGCGTCGGTTGTGCAAGATAACTGGCAGCGGGTGCCCTTGGTACAAGAAATTCTGGTGGTGATACAAACATTTTTTTTCTTCGTTGACGAAGGTTTTTATATTTTGGCTAGGCGGTGAACTAAAAAAATGAGTTTTTCAACACACTCTCTAAAGATTTTGGTTACAAAGACTTATTTGACCATACTTCTACTATCATATTCTCGCTCGAAGTCCTTTTTTCTAGAATTTTGGATGAAAAGTGGGAATTTCGGCATATCCTCTCCAAAAGATCGGCATTGTTGTTCCTATTCTAATCGGGAAGAAGGCATGCAGGTGAATAAACAGGAACAGACACGTAATGAGACGTGGCGCAATGGAGTAGGCTGATCTGCAGAAAATTAATTTTAGAATGTTCCTTTAGTTTTCTTTTATGTACATATAATACTTTGGTGAGGCGTTTCCTTGCGCAGTATTATATTAATATCTTCATAGTCTATTTTTTTCTTTGCTTTTTCTTTGGTTTTTCTTTTTGTTTTATTTTTTCTTGGATATATAATTTTGGGTTTTTGGTTAATTGTGTCGGGTATTTAGTTTTGTCCCCCATTTTAATCTTCTTCTTGTTTTTATTCTTTTTTATAAGAAGCTCAGAGAAGAAGTTTTTGAAGGAGTAGGTTATGAAGCATAGTTGGTTTGTAACTATAGCTAACGAATTTTTTTTGGCTTATACGTAAGCTGATGCAGCTGGTCGCATCTGGGCGCAAAAGTTATTTTGTAGCCAGATGAGGTCGAAGTCTGTTGATTATAAATGTATTAAAAAGGAATTTTTAGTAATAATAAATCTATTCCTTAGATTGTAGTAGAACACAGGCAAATTTTCCTGCGTTTTTGCACTTTTTTATCTCTGATTTACTTTTTTAAAATGCTAAAATAATTAAATAAAACTTTGTACAATTATATTTGAAAATAAGGATTACTTTTTTGCAAAATTAGTTTTTATATTATAAAAAAATAAATTATAGTTACATAAGCTGAAAATAGATAATTTTAAGAAAAAATTTTTTTAAAAAATTTTATTACAATTTTTCTGCGATCTTATTTAGTTTTAGTTTTAGAACTATAGTTCTTAAGACAATATTGTAGTTTATATAAAGGATGACAACTTTCATTATTGCAACTTTAATGATTTACTTGTAAAAATTAAGACTTGTATTAGAAGTAAAGATTTTTTTTATAGACGGGAACATATAAAATTTGAAAAAATCTAAAGAAAAATTTTAATAGTAAAAATACCAATACAAGAACTTTAAACATTTATTATATTAAAGTTTTCTAATGATTTTAAAAAAAATTTATAACAAAGTTACTAAAACAAAACTCAAAGAATATTTTTTACTTAGAAAAGATATGACTAAAATCAATATTTAAAATTTTATTAAAAATTTTAAAATATGCAGGCAAATTTGCCTGTGTTCTACTACAATCTAAGGGATAAGAGTTCGGCAAGACTGCCAAAGTCATAAAAAAAAAAATATATATATTTGGATCAAATCAAATTCAAATCAGGATCAATTTGATTTGATCAAATTCAAATTGATCTAATATTTGATTTGATTTGAATTTGAGGAACCCTACTACTGACCTGGCAACATGTGACTTATAGACATGGTAATGACTAGTATTACCTAAAATACATACTAATCTAACTTTAACTCAGGCCACTGCTGTGTCAATAAGTCACATATATACTATGTCTGTAGCATCAGAGGATTTATAAACAGTTCTTATGGACAGTAGAAACAGTGCAATTCATGTGATATTACTAAAATACTCTTAATTAGAAGTTGTACCCGAAATAAATTTCAAATTCCAGATAACCCGCCCGTTTACCAATTTATTACCGGGTCACAAATCGGATTGTTTTAAAAAATCCGGGTTACCCGGGTGACCCGGTTGACCCGGTTTGTTTGATTGGCTAATGCAAAATTGAGGTAGCTCTTAATGGTATGTAATTTTTTTAGAGGTTGTACTCGTTAAAAAATTTAAGCTCCGGGTTACTCACCCGTTTACAACATTATAAGCTGGGTCATCTTAATAATCTGGGTAACCCGGTTTTTTTGATTGGTTGATGCAAAATCATAAATTCTCTTATATGATTTTTTTTAAAAAAACTACGTATAATGATAATGGTAACTGATAAATTTATTTAATTTTTATGTATAAAATTTAATATATAAGTTTAACCGGCCTAAAAATCATTCGGCAAATTTTACAGGTGCCCCGAGAATCATGATAATAGCTGTAACATAATCAGTTTATTCTCCAACGGCTAGAGGCCGTCGGAAAATAAACTGGGTTTAAATAATATTATTTAAAATGACCTCACTCCCAACGGACATATATACTGTACATACGTTTGTACGTCACATTATCATGCTTATGGATAATTAATCAGGGTCACCCGGTTAACGATAGCTATGACCCGGTTGACAGGTGTTAACCGGATTACCTGGGTAACACTTATACAGGTACAAGCTCTACTCTTAATGATGCTGCCCAAAACTATATAGTTTTTCAAATTGACTGAAACCGAAACTGGTATTACCAGTTTCGGGCATGACCTCCTTGGCCAAAACTTGCCTAAAGACCAGAAACTATACCAATACTCCGAAACTATACTAGTACTCTGAAACTGGTTTGCTAATACATTCTACACCAATTCACTGTATACATGCTCTATCCCTAAATTTTGTTTCATGCATTTAGTTTATTTACAGACAAAATCAAATTTCCTTAAATGGATAGCAGTTGCATTTCTAACACATATATTAATGGTGGGAATAAACATAGCAAGGAATATAACTGTTTTTATTCCCGCCATTGCATATCTGTGCATACCCCACGAACTTTACTCACCTAAAATCATTCATCGCGCTACTCTTCCATCTGTAAATAAATAAATAAATAATAATTAAAAATAATGTTAAAAAATTTTTTAATAAAAAAACATCAAAAAAATAATAAACGAAAAAAATCAAAAAAATAAAATTAAACCAAACATAATTTTAAAAAAACAAATAAAACAAAAAAATAAAGAAAAATTATAAAAAAATAAAAAACGAAAAAAAAATTAAATAAAACAAAAAAAAATTTAAAAAATAAAAAAAAAACAAAAAAATATTAATAAAATAAAATAAAAAACGAATAAAAATAAAATAAAAAAATTATTTAAAAATAATTAAAATAAAAAATAATTAAAATAAAAAATAATTAAAATAAAAAATAA
>QKWP01001158.1:27649-52056 GCA_003550325.1 Gigaspora rosea | reverse complement strand
TTTTTTTTTCTTATATATTTACAGCTGCTTCTCTTTCTTCCGGGTGTGATTTCGCCGTTGGAGCCGTCGTTACTGGAGGTTTCGGGTAAGTTTTTCGTCTTGGTGACAGTTTTTTTTTCTTATATATTTATTGCTTCTCTTTCTTCCAGGTTTGATTTCGCCATTGGAGCCATCGTTACTGGAGTTATTGGAGTCGCCGTTTTTTTCGTTTTGGGCAGATTTTTTTTTTCTTATATATTTGCTTCTTTTTCTTCCGGGTATGATTTCGCCGTTGGAGCCGTCGTTACTGGAGTTATTGGAGTGCTGTTTTTGGTGTGGCATCGTTGTGGAGTTTTCGTGCTGTTTGACGTTTCGTTGTAAATTGTGCTGTTTGTTGTTCGTTTTTGTTGGGAGTATCTTTTATTATAAGTACTTTGTAGTAATACGATTTCGTTATATTTTTTTTTCTTTTTTTTTTTATAAATAAATTCGCTAAGTACAGTGATACGGCTTCGTCACTTTTTTTAATAAATAAATTTGGTGATACGATTTCGTCATTCGTTACGCTTTTATTACTTTTTTTTATTATTTATTTTTTTTTTATAAAAAAAATAAGTTCATGTGATCGAATTTGATTGGTCGATCACTGGGGGTGGCAAAAATAATTTGCCACCTGGGGTGGTACCAAGACAACTCCAAAAATAAATAAATAAATAAATAAAAGTTTAAAAATAATTAAACCGGTGTAAAACTTGTCTACATCATAACTTTAATGTATTTTAAATAAGAACATGATTTTTAATAGTTCGATATAAATTGGTTACACTTTAAACTTATACTGGCTTTCAGTTTTTTGTAAGTATTTAATAATAATTATTATATTATATATATATAAATACATACTTGAACAGTAAGCACTTATTTTATTTTTCTATTACATACTTTACACAGTACAGAATACAATAAAAAAGGCGCAAGTTGAACGCTGCGTGATAAAAGGATTATTCTAACTATTCTTGTTCTGAGTCATTTCTGAATTTACTTCAATTCTGAATTGAACCGTGTTCTTTCTCGATTTTCACCGAACGTCAATTCGTAATGCAGATCATGAGACTATAGAATAATTAATTATTAATTTGCAATGATCCTTTTCATTGATATTTATAAAGATAATTCTTTTATTGTTTCATCTTTTTTTTTATACACTTTATTGAGCAAGAATATAACTTCGTGACTCGTGAAATTCGTTATAATGAATGTCTAAATACTAAAAAATTCAATAACACAAACTTCAAGCTAAACCTTTAAGTTGGCATAACAGAAGAACTGCTTATGCCTAAACAAGATAGGAATAACTTGGAGAAGCAAGTTTGTTTATGTTGAAAAATTTTACGAAATAATCTGTGCTACTACCAGGCTGAGCATGACAGTCATGAATCTTATTAGATTCAGGTTAGATTCCTGCTGTTGCAAAAAACAAATGCAGATGTATTCTATATGAGAATGCAAAAATTATTATATATGAATATTCGAATACATTATTTTAATGCATGAAAAGTTAGCATTTAATATTTAGTGAATCATTTTTATTCATATTTATTTATTTATTTATTTTTTTAATTTTTCTGCATTATTAGAATAGCAGTTCTAAAATGATCAATGACATTTCACGATTCACAAATAACATATGCATGCCAATTGAGAATTCAGAAATGATGCGGAATATTATAATAATAAGAGGTTTCAGATTAAAATTCGTAAATCTTATTTTGATAACGTATTTATAATCAAATAAGAGATATACAATATCTTTTTTTAATAATTAAAATTTATTATTATAAATTATTTTATTGTTAATCGATACTGCTTCTAATATCGTTTTTATTATTATTAAATAGTTTGTTGAACTGCATAATAAAAAATTTTTATTTATTTTGTCAAATAAGAGAGTCTCTAAACACTCCTATTCCATTTTCTGATTTCAAAATTTTTGATACACAAATAAGGTTTTTTAAACTCTTATTTATTTGCAAAATACGCCTAGATCCTGACGAATACGTGTTAGATTTTGTTAAAGGTTACACCTTTTGAATAAAGAGTTATCCGAATAAGGTATGGTATTATATTGATCGGCAGTTTATATACATTTCAGTAAAAGGAAATATGAAATCACCTATTGGTATAGTTGAAATTAATTCGACAAATCAATACGGTAATGATGTATGCCGTAATTTCGTAATGCTATAATATCGAAAGCTATTGTATTTAACTATTATAATGCTTTTTGTTAAAATTGTAGTCATTAGACGAAACTTTTTCTGTATGATGACGAAAGACAAAATAAGACAAAGTCACTGACAAAAAAAGAAAATCCAAATTCATCTAACAAAAGATGAAGCCTTAAATTGAAAAAACGAAACCTAGTACACCTGCCAAGAAAAAAAAAAAAAGAGCCGAATATTGTTAACTTGGCAAATGTCAAAGTTTTCGGTAAACAAACAAATATAAAGAAAACTTAGCGAGCTAAACTATAGTGTAATGTACAGTACATTTTGAATTTCATAAATGTTATTAATAAAAATAACTGAATTTTTATATTTAATATTTATATATAACTATATATAGTAAATCGCAAATCACTATAAGTACTGAAGTAGCAACAAATATCACTTCACCACAAGGCGAAGTTATTTTTCTACTTCTAATTGTATTAATCAAGCTGATTTAGTAGATGCCGAGATATAAATAAAAACAATTTGCAACTAAATATAAACAAACTTTGTGGCTTAGCAATTTATATATGTAAGGCTCATCTAAATGATCACTTGCTTAAATAATGTTGGTGACGTTAATTAGCTTTGCTTGGCTTGTATATTTTAAAATCCAATTATAAATAGCCAAATAGGCCATAAATATTTCTCAAATATTTAAATAAATAAATGTAGTTGTATTATGTGAATTTATTAGATTCAAAAATTTATTTCAAAAAAAAATTAAAACACAGCATTTAATATCATAATTATTTAATAAATCTAAAATCTTGTTACAGAAAGTAATTTTTAGTAATAAACCATTATATTGGTGCTCAGATAATCACATAATAGTATAAAATCGAACCAAATAACCACTACGTTGAATTTTCTGTGTGACAGATGGATGTTTGTACAAAAAAAAACATTTAAAAAATAATTAAAATAAATAATTAACAGCAAATAGTATTGGCATGTACATACATATGTATGTCAAGTGCCAGCACTACTAAATCATGCCGATACTTGCAGAGTTCTAATACATACAAACGTATATCAAAACCTGTTTTTTAATCGTGCTTAATTTATTAAATTGGGCATGTGTGAGAATTTTTTTAACAATACCCAATAATAAGCTACCCTGCATTAAATGTTTATAGTTTCGGATAATACCGGAGTTTAGTATAGTTTCAGGTTTTTTTACATAGTTTCAGGTTTTTTACATAGTTTCGGAGTTTTGAAAATTAGTTTCGGTTATTTAAAACTAGTTTCGGTTTCGGTTTTTGGGGCAAAAGAGTTTCGGGCAGCATCATTAAATACTCTAACCCTAATTAACTATTCATGTGATTTTATCTGTCTTCAAGAACTGTCCGTAGATTATTCGCTATAGTATTTTATAAAAACTTCAGCCATGTAATTATTGACCAATAAATGATCCAAATTTGGTATATTGTAAAATGGTTCAAAACATCTCTTTTGTCAAAAAAAGCTTACTTCTCAAAAGTTTGTATAGATACCAGTACCACAATTATGAACTAATAAAAAGTTTTTTGGGCGATTTTACTATATAATAGCCTAAACCCAAACTCTAACTGGCACCTACCCTAACCCTAATTTACTATAAACAAACTTGTAAATATTTACTAATCATGTGGAGGGTGAAGATGATTTTTAAAAAAAGCCCATTGCACTACTCTTGATAAATTCATGAACCACTGTACAATTAATGCAATAGCTAGATTTAATAAAAACAATACAGATAATTTTATTACCAATCATTTTCAAGTATCAATTCCCAAAATTCTGGGAACAAAGTCATAAAAAAGTGCCTAACTGATAATTTTACAATAAACTTTGCTAAACAGTATAATCATTATTTGCAAACCATCTTCAAGGTTCTACAAAACTTTTTTTATACAATTTTGCTATCTAATTACCCTTTCTGAATTTGCGTTTCACTAAAATTACTTCATTGACTTTTTTATTCTAACTGATACTAATCCTAAATTAGACTAGCCCTAACTAGAAATATGATCCATCAACTTTTTCAAGCTTTAGTTTAGCCCTAACTAGAAATATGATCTATTAACCTTTTCAAGCTTTAGTTTAGTCTAACCTAGAGTTTTTAGCTCATTAGGCAACTTAATTAGCAGCTGCTGTTTCATTAGTATAATTTTGATTAAGAAAATAAAAGTAAAAAGGATTCACAAAATAACTTAGCTATTTCTTGTATATTTTATTCTCAAGAGGTTTACCATTCAGATAGGAATACAGCACATTCTATATTTGGGAATGCACTAAAGCAAAGGCGGATTATTGTTATGAAATGCAATATTAAAAATCTAATATATAATACTAACTGTATTAGTGCATTTCCGCAATACATATTTTTACATTTTTTTTTATCAAATTATATAAGGGCTTGGTATTTCATCTTCTACATTTGTGTAATATAATACAGTACAGTAAATTATAAAATTCCCACGTTTCTAATTTAGCATCTGATTTAATAGATGGCTAGCAATTAATTTGCTAATAGCTTATTTTAAAGGCAATGAATTTACAAACAACTTATTTTATGAAGATTAATTCACAGACAAGCTCATTTCACTAAGAGTTTATCTTACTAGCTTTATTTTACCAACAAGTTTTTTATAAAATATACTAACTTAAACTTTAGTACTAAACCTAATTCTAAGAACACTACCAGAAATCAGCTAATTCGATTTTGGCCAAAATTTTGACCCTCTCCTATTTTAGTTAGAACTTCATATTAAATTTTTACTTTTTTAGACCTCTCACAAAAAATCAGCTGATTTCTGGTCCTCTTCTAACAACCATGATTTGAATTACATTGTTAGTGAAATGAGCTATTGGTAAAATAAACTTTTAGTAAAATGAACTTATCTATAAATTAATTATCAGTAAAATAAGCTTGTCCATAAACTTATTGTTTGTAAAATTAGCTACTAGTAAAATAATATGAATATAAGCTGGATTCTAATTTTAGTTTAATCAAACTATTTAAAATAAGTTACTTCTTAATAATCAAAATATTTATTTATACTATTTATTTTTATTTTTTTTTAATTCAAAGTGCCCACTTTGGGGATATAGGCTTTTATTCAAGATATAATGAACCACAACATTCTACATAGAGGACTGTCTAACATTTGTATATTGACGAAAGTACAACTAGTTACATCTGCAACTTTTGGTTGCCTATTTAAGTAGCCACCTGAAGGTTCAACGCTAGCTACTATACCTGCAACCTACATACTAGCATTGCCTCTTTAAATCTACTGATCCTTGCTTTCTACCAGTTCATTTTGTATTACCAGAACACGGTTCCGAATTCTGTACTGCACTTTTAGAACTAGTTTATCCTTAGTGGCAGATTTGTTAGAGTGTTTTTTCAGTCCATACAGGTATCACCTATATTTTGGTAACTTATATATTCACCGAGGCGAACAACTTGCAGTCAGAGGTTATCTGCAACCGCTATTGTTACCTACTTTTGCCCTTGTGAAGTTCACCAGAACTCAGTACTTTTTATTCTTCTTCTAGTTTTTTTTCTTAGAGCTTTCTTTATCTTTAGTTACTTTTTTTTCCCAGTTGCAATTCTATTTTCAATAAAAGGATCCAAAAGGTTTGGTCTGCCTGGCAAGTACATGGTTTCCTTCTCTTTAGTGCATGCTTTTGAAACACATATCCTTTTCTTCCGGTGATAACAACTGGCAATTTAGTTGGTAGGGTCTACCAAACTTTTTTGTTATAAGTTTGCTCCTGGTCATTGGTTCCACTTTTGGTCAGTCAACTCCGGTCATCAGTTTCCATTTGATTTCTGTTCAGTATCATTAAAAGTTTAGCTACCTTTTCACTTGGGTTTTGCCAAACTGGTTTCTCTTGTCATATATTAACGTGCTCTGGAATTAATTTGTCTTGTATAACACCAAAGCTTCTAATATGAGTTGGTGCCACCATTAGTGTTCTATATTGGCTGATTTGATTTTTTGGGCCTTTTTTAGATAAACTATTATACAAAAATTTGCTCCTAAATGACATTGAAAAACTAACAAATAAAGCACTTATTACAACTAACAAAAGAGTTTCTTTGATGTCTAGACAAGTTAAAAAACCAATAAAACTCAATAAAAGAGCTATACTAAGCTGTAGAAAAAAGTGCTTTTTACCGTTTGTTGAAATATTCAGGTGTTTTAGGAGGGGAATGATGGGTTTATAATGGATTGACAACTTCAAGGATAAACTCAGAAGCAAATTTTTAAAAAACTGATCTTTTTAACACATATTTGGCTTATAATTAAATATATAAGTACCATAATTTTCTACAAAAGGCCGTTCTTATGAAAATTTGTACTGTAATAAATTTTAAGTATTGATAATCCTCAATCATGATTGGTTGATTTTGGGGTTGAAACAAATCAGCCGATATGCCATATAATTCGGACCAGGCGGATATTTTTAAAAATCTAGGACCAGTCTGAAAACTGATTCAGATCTAAAATTAGAGTCCGAAATCATATCATGTAGATCTGGATTCAGTCCAGATTCGACTGAACCCAAAAATTGTGGTTGTATAAGGACTGTGTCATTAATCATCTGATTATTTTTTATCAGAGGCATACTCCCCTCCCTCTTCTTTAATATATATATAGTCAGGTTCTTATATATAATTTTAAGGATAGGTGTACAAATTTCCAATTTCATATAAAATCGATTGTAGATCAACTTTGTTTATCCAATTTATATGATTTCATATGATTTACATTTAAACATCATATTATCTTACCAATCAATTTTTTGTACAATCTACAAAAATTATATAGCGTCCTACAAAAATTTAATTATATGTAAAGTTGATTTTTTTTAAAACAATGAATATTGTGCAACTTTATTATTATAAACAAACTATTTAAAACTAACTATTGTATAAATTTTATACAAATTAGTCAAAATCTTAAAAAAATTTATCAGAAGCATTTTTTTATTTACTATATAAAAATCTAATATACCACGTAGATCATATGAAAAATGATCTACATTCACCCTACCCTTAATTTTTTTTACTCTCACCCCCCTAAAAAATTACCTGATTTTTGTTACACCACTAATCAAATGCTCCTAGTTCAAGCATAAAGTATATTTTCTTTAATTTGAAGCATTAGAAATACCGTAATTATGGCTAGTTTTATAATTTGTCATTTTAAAATACAGAAAATTGTATTTTGTATATGCTATTATACTATAGTTATGATCTAATAATACACAACCTGTAGCTTAATTTGCTCTCTTTATTTAAGCATTACTATTTAATATATGGTTTAATAAATTAAATTTGACTATATGAAAATAAAAAAGAATTTATTTAAAAATTTTTTTTGCTATTTAATTTGGCTTTATAAAAACTAGTAACAGGTAACATAAGACCAGTGTTGTCACTTGGACGTTTTTTGGACATTTTGAACATTTTTTCAAATTAAAATTACTTAAAATTTTATTAAAATAATCTATTTTAATTTTTTCACCAATGAGTCTAGCACCTAAAAAAAATATATAATTAAAATTATTTATTGATTAGTTAAACATGGGACATAGGCTTGGACGATTTTGGACAAGCTTGGACATTGGACAAAAAACATAGTATGGACACGTTCAAGTGACAACACTACATAAGACTATACACGAAACTTTTTAATTGATCCAACCGGTCAGCTTTGTTTTTAAATTTCTTATATAAAATTTTATAAAATTTTAAAAATTTTTTTTTGAAATTCCACCCAGTTAGTAAAATATATAAAAAAAAGGTTTTATAATTTACCGCTACAGTGATGCAACTTCGCTAGGGTCAATATATCATATGACTTATTTAAAACTAATAACTGTAATTCTATTATAAATCAATTCTTTTATATTTTATACAATAAATATATATATAACAATAATAGCAACAAGGCTTTACTTGTTACGCAAATTTAAATAGCTATGTTTTAATTTTGCTTCAAACTCTAAGTATACTAATTATTGGCATAGTAAAATTTTAATATTTGCATATTTAATTCATATAGTACTTTGTGCAAAAGCTTTACTATATACATACCTTTTAGTATAACCTAATAGGCCTGCTAACCAAAATTTTTAATATGGGCTAACCCAAACCCTAACCTCTTAAGGGTTTAGCTTAATGCCAGCCAAAATTCTTAATATGGGCAAAAATTCTTACTATATATTATGAGTAAATATATGGGCCTTCAAAAGTAGAGACCAAGGAATTTGGCCCATCATGGGTTTTGAGAAAATCAGCAAAAACTATTTTGTTATACAAAATCAAAACAATCTAAAATTAGATTATTTATGATTAACAAACCTGTTTAAACAGGATTATTAGATCTGTAGATTCTGTATTACTATTGGTAAATCTCAGTAAATCTATTTTTAGATTATAGCGTTAAAAGCTTTAAACCATTGTAACACAAAAATTTATTAAGTGATCAGACTTTCATTATTAAATAAAAAAGATTGTGCCTAAAATTTTACACCTAATCAATCAAACAGGTTAATTTTTAAAAATAGTCAAATTCCTTGGTTTCTACTTTTGAGGGCCTATATGTATATGTACATGTATATATGTATGTGTATATATACGTATAGCACATGCTTAATATATATACATATTGTACTTCAATAAAAGTATTAGACTCAGATATCATATGTAATATATACGTAAGAATTGAATAAAACAAAATATATTCAATACTAGCAATATAATAATTAGATTTTCTCAACTAATAACAATTATCAAGTTTGATTTTCTAAATGCTAGGTCTATCAAGTTATATTTAAAAAATCGAGCAAGAAACTAAACTTTGCAGTTTTTTTGATAATGTCCATAGTTACCACATTTTTTACTATTTTTGTTTTTCTTTATCTTGAGTTAGTTCATGAGATGCTTTAAGTCTCTTTGTACCTGCCAGTCTTCCTCTACCTCGCTTTCTTTTTGGATTTTGTAACTAAAATATATTAGGTGTTAAATTTTCTTTATCACTTATAATATTATCATCTTGACTATCTTCACTAGATTATGATAATTCTTCTTCATCCTTGTCCATATTATTAAGCTCTTGCAATACTTCTATTAGACGTCTTGAATTTGATTTTGTTTGTAAAGCTTTTTGTAAGGCTTTTTTATATATTTCATGTAGAGTGCTATATAAAACTTTTTGTTCGTAAATATTTGTTCATTTCTCAGTTAAATCAATCTTTTCTTTGTCAATAGCACACAAATAAGTTATTGGTTTGTCATTTTCTTGCTGAATATTATGTGTTTCATTATTGTTATAATATTTATAAGCAATAACAAATAGTTTAAATGATGCTTCATGAGATGCTTTAAGTCTCTTTGTACCTGCTGATCTTCCTCTATCTTGCTTTCTTTTTGGATTTTGTAACTGAAATACATTAGGTGTTAAATTTTCTTTATCACTTATAATATTATCATCTTGACTATTTTCACTAGATAATAATAATTCTTCTTCACTCTCGTTCATATTATTAAACTCTTGCAACACTTTTATTAAACGTCTTGAATTTGATTTTGTTTGTAAAGCTTTTTGTAAGGCTTTTTTATACATTCCATATAGAGTGCCATATAAAACTTTCTGTTCATAAATATTTGTTCGTTTCTTAGTTAAATCAATCTTTTCTTTGTCAATAGCACACAAATAAGTTATTGGTTTGTCATTTTCTTACTGAATATTATGCGTTTCATTATTGTTATGATATTTATCAGCAATAACAAATGGTTCAAATAATGCATCTTTGTTTTTTTGATACCAACAAGATGGAATCATTCAAATATAAAATTTGGCCTTGTTATTGCTTAACATGACCTGAAAATAGTATTAGCAAATAATGCCTTGTTGCACAATTGTAAGACAAGAACAAAGATGTGAATCATTTTAAATAAAACAATATAGTGTTTTGTCACTAATAAGATTTTAATTTTAATTTTTCAGATTTCATTAATATTATCGGGTTCAATAATTTTTAATAATTGCTGTAAAGTAGCTTTAGGATTTTCAATATAATCCTCTTCAGCATCTGATGTAATAATTTCAGCTTTATTATCAAAAGCAATATCTTGATCAAGTAAAGATCCACTATAATAAAGAAACTAGTTGATCTCATTGTGTTGAATCTTTAATATTGCTGAAGTTAAAAATTTTTGACAACATTTGTCTACCTCCATAAACAAAAAGTTTGCTTGTGCAATATTTTTTACCATTGGTATAGTAAGTTTCCAATATCGATATTAATTTTGCTTATCTTCTTGGTCAAGTAATTTATATATTTTGTGCATAAGCTCACAGAGAGAGATATTTGAATTATATAATAATCTTTAAGGCATGCATTTATACCCTCAATTCTTGACGTAGCAATCATACCCCAGTAAATTTAAAGCTATATAAGAATGAGCCCAGTATTCCTTTGTCTTATACAGATTGTCCAAATAAGATTTACTCTTTGGGTAATCATTAATTAATTTTGCAAATCGATTGTGAAATGTGATCTGAACTAAACTATTTCTATACTGATAAAAGTCCTTAAGAAAATTATTATATTGACTTTCAATTAAGCTATGAAGATTCTTATAGAAATTTTGGTAATATGAAATGTACAATGTATTGGGTATATCATTGTAAATACTTCTTTTATTGCGGCATCGACTGTAGGATCCGAATCTGTCATAATCACTGTAGGCTGTATATTAATAGTTTAAGAATTTGTTTAAAAAACCAAACATGAGAGCTTTGACTTTTATCTGCAAGTATTCCCTGTGCCAAAAGAATATTTTGTCTATTACGGTAAATCCTACAAAGAGCGACAAAGGCATTCTATATCTGTTCGTCTTGTGTATAACATCATTAATTGCACAATCACTAAACTCTATCCAGTTTTCAACTTGATTTGGTATCATCCACATCAAGCATGTAAGCACATTATCATCATTCCATTCTCGTTCTACTATCCATCTTGAATCTTTTTCTTTCTGGCTATCAAGCCAGTTTGACATTTGCGCAGCGTCATTTAAGAAAGTCTTTGCAGTAGGTCGAAATTTGCTAATAGCTGCATATAAATCCTTACTATAAATCAGCTGACAAAGGTATTTACTTTCTAAATATTGTTTTTGAATTGTTGCATCTATTTTACAATATTGAATTAGAAACTCTATATCATTTATCATTTAATTTTTTTCTTGTTCAAATATAATTAATAGCATCGACGTTTAACTCATAGTTATATGTATCTATAATTTTGTTAATAAAAACTTGTGAATTTGGATTTTAAGTTTGGGACAAGAAGCATTTATGTGCCATGGGCATAATATTTTTTTGATCCAGTTTCCTTGCTAGAATTAGATTCTTAATATTGACTATGCTCGCAAATGTAAATTCTTCGTTTAATAATGTTGTTTTTACAATTAACACGATTTTTTATTACATTAAATCCCTTTTTCTGCCCTAATCAATAATAAATGAGTCACATATCGCCCAGTTTGCTAGTATTTTGCCAGTAAATAGCATTGACGTCTTATTTTTTGAATTGCTAGTAATCAATGAAGCTATTTCAGAGTTGGTACCTGTATTTGTCCTATTTTTGATGCTTTTAATATCACCTTCCTCATCAGTAAAGTAATCAACATTCTCCAAATTTTCATCACCATTCATAATATTGTGAAGCTCTACACTTTTGGTATTACTTATCTTAATAGAAAACAAGGTTGTTAAAAATCACTACAGGTGTATAATATCGTTATATTCTACTAATAGCGCTTTTTTTTTACTACGTAACTCAAGCCTGCCTCTTGTCCTTATTACTCTACACACTTGACAAATAAACAAAACTATGAGTATCGCGATAAACTCTGGTTGAATATCAAAAACTGGTAGATAGTACTGCAGGTACACCTTTTGATAATTATTTAGGTTATTGTATATTTATTAGCTTTTACTACTTTATATTGGCAGAGGTATTATCACATGTTATTGATATTAATTTCGAAAGGATCCCATTTTTTTGAAGATTGTCTTCTATAGCATTTGCAATTGCAGCACCTGTGTGTGAATCTTCCATAAAAATAAAATCAAGCAAATATGTTTCATTTTCCACAAATGATTTAGATAATGTATCATAATAGCCATAAATGATTTTTCATAATTAGAAGTTGTCCAAATATCAGTTGTTATGGCTATACATCCAGAAACATCCTGCAATTTTTTTTGAAGTTGCACACGATCTCCTTTGAAATTGTTCATAATATGTTGTTTTATAAGGTCAACTGAAAAAGCAACTGCACTAGGCTCTAAATAAGTAAATATAAACCTAAGTTTATCATCTTCAATAATTTAAAATGATCTATTATGCTTTATGATCCACCTTTTTATCATGCCAATAAATTTTTAACAACTGAAAGGCTCACACTTGCGAGCTTGATTGTTTAATATTTTCAAAACATTAACACCACTTTTTATATTTGATTCATTCAGTTTATATACTTTGTCTTTATGTTTTCTGAGATGTCTTAAAGGTTTGATATCATCCCATTGTTATAGACCAGCGAATTGTTGCAAATACTATACTTGGCACTGCCTTTTTCCTTTTCAAAATACTTTTATACTATAGATCCTTCATTTGTAGAGGCTTCAGAAAGTTCCGCTTGGGATAATAATTCATTTGGGCAAGATTCGTTTTGATGTGGTTCATCTTGGTAGGATTCATCTTGATATGAATTATCTAGATTAGCTTGGCACGATTCATCTTAATAAGGTTCAAAATAAAATTCAGCATGATATAGGGATGGTGGCTTACATTCCTCAAAATCATCTTGAGAATGTAGTTCAGTTGACATTGAGAGTTTAAAGCATAAGATTTTTTTTAACAAGAGCGACAAGAGAAATAGGTTAAAAAAAACAATAAAGGTGTGAGTATTTCTCTAAATGCAAGTATTTATCTGAATTTTTTTTGTAGTCTTTTTTATCACGCTTAAGATTTTTCTCGAACTTTTTTTCATGCTTTATCGCATGCTTTTCTAAAAAAAAAAAAAATACAGGTTTTCCTTCTTTATTTCTTTTTTTTTTGTGAGACTTTTTTATTCATGCTCAAGCTTTTTCTCGGGCTTTTTTTCATGCTTTTTTTGCATGATTTTCAAAAAAAAAAAAAAGTTTTAAAAACTGCAGGTTTTTCCTTTTTCTTATTTTTTTTTTGAATCGCTTTTTTAGAAAGTCATTTAACCAAAATGCAAAAGCACTTCTGATTGATCTCCTCAATAAAGCTTAGTTTAAAAAAAAAAACTAAAATCAGCCAATCAGAGTTCAGTATTATTTGAATTGGGTATGACTCGGGCGGACCTTCATATGGGTCCAAAACCGTATCAAGTCTGATAAATCACGGGTCCGAATTCAGTCTGTTAATGGACTAGACCAAACCTGAACCGGACTCGAATCTTTTGCAGAACACTAGGCACTATGTACATAACTGCATGCATGTATGCAATTAATTCTGGCCAGTATTAAGAAATTAAATCATAACTTTGGTCAAAACAAGTATGTATATATAAAAAAATGCATGTGCATGTGCATGCTAAAATGACCATTTTGCATTTTGCCTATTTCTAGGTGCAATTTAGATTACAGAACTATAAATCTGGGCTCAAAGTTCAGGTTACCATAACACAGATATAAATTTTCTGAAAAGATCTCCAGTGGGATTTGAACTCTATACCTTTTGTTACATCATAGTGACAAACTACACTATATCATTACACCCTTATTTATACTATTTATTTTTTATTTAATCTAAATACTTATATTGAAACAAATTTTAAATTTACTCAAATAAGAAAGCAAACTAACTTAAAGGTGATTACAAATCCAATTAGTGTATATTCAATTAAAAATATTAAATTATAGCACTTTGCAAAAAAGTGTAACACTGTGATTTTCACAGTGATAATAGCAAAAAATTTTCGAGATTTTAAGATCATAATTTTCATTAATAACATTTATATTTTATTTGAAATTTTTAAGGATAGAGGGTATAGATCATTTCTATTAGTAAATGAGTAACAAAAAATATTTTTAATGTGAATTTAAAAGTTGCTACATATAAAAATTAATTTTTTACTATAAAAATCGACTTTTTGTACTAAGTAAATTTGTTTATAATAAAAAATTATACATATTCTAAAAATTTTATTAATTTTGAATAAAATTTGATAAAGTTTTTATAGTATCAACTTTTGCGGGAGCAGGGTCTATTCTGCGGGGTGATTACAAATTGGCCAATCAAATCATGTATAAACAATAAATAAAATAGGGTCACAAAAATAAAAACTCTATATCTTATGTTCTACTGGGCCAATTTTAATGATTTGACCACTATTAGAATCAGAAAAACCTTCTCTACAATTTTATTTAAAAATTTAATATAGTTACTTAATAAAAATTTTCTTTATTATTAAATATAAAATTTTTAGTAACTTATTTATTAATAGAAATAATCTACATACCCTCTACTCTTAAAATTTTTCAAGAATTGATAAATCCTCTATAATCAGCTGATTTCTCGTAATTTTACATAATATCATAATCTGCAGAGGTCCCATATTTTTGCAAAGCACAAATTTAATTAGTAGCTATGTATATATTATACATAGAAATAGAATTAATATGGATTTAGAAATGACTTAAGCTAATTTTGAATGCACATAGGTTGTAAAGGACCCCAGACATGTAGTACAGAGGTCATATGTTATGCATTTCAGCAAAAACCCCCAAAATTTGAAAAGCAAAAAATCAGTTTTTGGCAATTATCATGGTATCCAGTAGTCCAATTTGAATGAACTTTTTTTTAAAATTAAGCTCAGCTCTCAGTGAGGCGTATCTAACAAAAAAAAGTTCATTCAATTCTGATTACTGAATCAAAAGTTATTTAAATAAATAGATTTTGTCGTTTTCAGCAAATTAGGTCAAAATTGGCCAAAATCCAGTTATGACCTATATGAGAGATGTCCAGGGTCCTGGTTGTAAACAAATTTCAAAGCATGCTTAAGTTAATAAAGAATTCTAATTCAATCTAAGTCGATTTTTGAATAATGTATTTTAAAATTAAAGTGGCTTTAAGATAAAGTTTTTTTTAGCATTAAAATTATGCAAAAAATTAGATATAGTATATCATCAATATTAAAATTATTGCTTATCTTTTGCACTCCTAATTATCATATTTGTTGGACTTGTAAATCTTAATATAGAAATCAAAAATCTTCATGTAATAAAAATTTTTTTAGGGATTGGACCAGTTAAAAAGTATCATTATATAGTTACCTGAAATATATAATAATTAATAATAAGTTATTCGAGTAAGCCTGGTAAACTAATAGTACCTGGATAAAGATTTCTCAACAGATTCCAATCTCTAGATTTTATGCTATTTACAGTATCAGTTAATTTGCTATCAAGATATTAGGAAAATAAGTTTTCAGATGTCACAAGATTCAGTTATTAGATAAGGGTTGTAAAGGATGAATAAACAAAATAGAGAATATCTATTTATGAATAAATCTTCAGTAATTTATCATAATATTAATAATATAAATAATTTACTTTAACGCTATGTATTTTAGTATCGAATTTTGCTAATTTTCAGTACATTTATTATGAAAATCAAATTTAAATGCTTTTAAATTTCATATCTGCTTGGATGGCATTTGAAATTTTGTTCTAACCAGAATCGATTCTAAAACTACAATAATTCTATTTTCATGTACAGCATATATAAGTTCTGCAATATTTCTTAATTATTAATTAACTACTGTCATTAGTAAATTTGCAATCGATATAAAATCAATATTCTTTATAACCTTGATTTTATTTAACAATTTAAAATATTTTATTTATGAAAAAAAGAGTTTATAGAACTACTTAACGAACTTAATAATTGATAAAAATTATTTAATGAGTGAAATAACTTATTTAATAGACTTTTTAAATATATCTCACTTTTTTTACATTAACAAATAAACATTAAAGATTATATAATAAAGAAATTTTTTTCTTATAAAAATAAATATTAAATTTTTGGCAGAAAAACTGGAAATCTTTGAATGTAAAAGACAATATAAAGACAATTATTATTTTGTTAACATAAATACAACTTATCAATATAAGGGTTTTTGCTAATGTATCTTTTATAAACAAAAAGACGATAGTTTAACTTCATGATTATAATGATAATTTTTGGGGTCTTTTTGATGAACTTAAATTTTATTAAAATTGACCTAGTTCAATCTTTAATAAATGACGCATGTTAATTAAGAATTGACAAAAATTTTAATTGACGCAGAAAGTCATTTATTCAAGATTATCAAGGCAATTTTACTTTTTACATTTATTTTAGCTACATTAATTATTGCAAATGTGATTATTGGAATGACTATTGCGATTTATATTACCTATTCGTGACACTAATTGTGCTTGTAAAACTTCTCGCACACTTATAACTTTTGAGTGTAGTAATTGAAATTAAATTAACTTGAAAATAATTAAGAGGTTTATTAGCGACGAATTGGTTTTGTTACAACTGAATTGAAAAATTCCTTCTTGTACAAGTCGTCCAACATAACTGTATAGCACTTTTCAGAAATCTGCAATAAATTAAAAAATGTATAAATGCATATATTAAATTTGGTTTAAATTACATATCGTAAAAAATTTAATTTTATTTTTTTTAATATGGTGCACCACTAGGTGCATCTATGCACCAAAAAATTTAATGGTGCACCAACGGTGCACCACTAAATTTATATATGCACCAGCAACCCTAGTTAGGGGTTAAGGCTTTTAGAGGTTTAAATAAAAACCCACATTTCATGTTAATTATGATTCGAGACAAAATGTTGCTCCGATACTTTCATATTGGCGGTTAATAAACAACGCGTATGAAGGTACTCAAATAACGTTTAGATATACTTAAAGGAAAGTTTGACTGCATAGTACTGTAGTATATACGTATATCATGTCTAAAGTTGTTTCCCTCTTGGACTCATAGACCAATATCGGGTTTTGTCGATTAATAATTAAATTAGCAGAATTTGAGTCAAGTTAATAGCTAATATTTTTAATATTTTTAAATATATAGTACAACAATTTAAATCACAAATAATTGCATTAAGAAAAAATTTTTCTGCATACAAAATTTTAGATAACAAAATAAATAAATACTAGTAGTTCTCGTTAAGTGAACTCTCGATATAAATATAGTGAAGAACAGTTTATATAAAAACCCTCTCGATATAATGAATTTGCTCAAAATTTACCAATAGACTCCTGATATAGTTACAAAATTTCACAGATCGATATAACGATAGTGATTCAATTTCTTACACAAGAATACATGAAAGATAATATGAATTATTGGAATAATAATCGACGTCAGTCTCAATGAATTCGATAAAAAAATCTGATTGGTCAGTTTGATCAGACAGATCCTTTGTTGAGTCCATTGATGGAGGAGAAAGTAGTTTAGTAAAGCAAATCGACATATATTACTGATACAAAAAATTTATGTTATCAACCTGAACCACTCACGAAAAAATATGTCAGTATATTTCAATTTTGGGAATTTAATTTAGAAACTATATAGTTAGAAATTTAGGGTGCTTTCAAGCATCACTACGATTTAAAATTTTGAAGATTCATATTGCGAAATACGGATATTAAATTTAGTCAATCAGCATAGCTTTATGATAAAAAAAAAATGGTCTTTTTTCATCGCGATAATGAACTCAAATGACCGGCTAAATTATTCTCCACCCTTAGTTAGAATAGAATTCTAGTTAGAATTCTGGTTAGAATTCTAGTTAGAAATCAAGTTAGAAATCTAATTAGAAATCTAATTAGAAACTAATTAGAAATCTAATTAAAAATCTAGTTAACGATCTGAGTTAGAAGTCCGAGTTATCGATAAAGTCACTTTACATAAATTTGGCATCACTAAACAATATCGATGTTACTGTAGTAAATTTCTTATGGATCAATTTTTGTTAAAATAAAAAAAGGTGGCTTCATAGATAAAATTGGAAGGCAAGCATTTTTTTTTTTTAAAAAAAAAAAAAAAAAAAAGATCTTTTATCATATAAAATAATAATCCACCCTAATAAATAATGATAATCATTTAAAAACAGCGAGAGTATGGTGTTATTAGAGATAAACCAAAGGTAAACCAGAGATAACATTACATAAAAACGAATAATAAAGAAACAATAGACTCACGAATTATCAGCTTCAATCTTTGTAGTTGGAACTTGTGAACTTGGGTCATCACTTAAGGCTTTCGCATGTGTAGCAATTGCTGTGACAAATCCAGCACAATTTGGGTTCGCTATTCCTCGAGCTTCACAAATATATATATATATAATTTTTTTTTATTAATTTTTATTAAACTAATAAATATAAAAGCATGTTGATCTTAAATTTACCTCCAATGCATAAACCATGTGCATCCGCAACTAAAACTCCTTTAACACCTTCCGCCTTGATTCTATATTGTTTTAAAAATTAGATATTTGATCGATTAAATAATAATACGTCATTTGTCATTCTTTATGTAATAAAAAAAAATTTTTTAAGAAATGACTTTTTAAATTACAGTGATTCCAAAACTGTGTCAATTGCGGATTCCATCTCTGAAAAGGACAGATTATTATTGTGAATGTTTAAGGACATGTTAACTAGACCTGATTATTGAAAAAGGCGGTCTTTTTGCGCACCCTATTTAAGGGCGCAATATTTCCAAATTTCGCATGAGTCGTCGTAAATCATTTTTGTGTAACACATACTGAAACCGGTATGATCCGTTCAAATCCGGATAATCCGGATGATCTGCGATTCGCAGCTATATAAAAAAGCTCTTATATTAAAATAACGTTTTAGAGGATGTAGATGCAGTGAGCAATAATATTTTAAAGGTGAGGTAGTGGGTTTTATAGTGATTGGGCAATATTTGTAGATCATCTCGTGAAAGCGTGAAAAAATTCATTGGTTACTCAAAATTTTAAACTTTAATTAAACAGTGCGAATAAAGAAAGCAATATGTATAAAGATAGTAATTAAATTCAATACATGTTGAATTTTTAACGTCTTTACTGTCTTTAGCATAAAATTTCGATAATTTAAACCTAAAATTATAATTTTGTTGGGATAAAATCTTGATGAATTAAAACGTCAATAAGAAAGAATGTTAACGTATCATGAATATCATGAATAAAAAAAAAATAAAATAAAATTAAAAGTAAAATAAAAATTAAAAAAATAAATATTTAAATTATTTTTAATCGTTAACACTAAAAAATTAATCAAACATTTTTTAGTACTTGCTCTAATATTAAGCTGATCTTTAATTTATTTAATAACGGTTCATTATATAGTTAAAATGTTAATATTATACTTCATTTGATCTTTCTCACCAAATTTATAAGCCTTATAAGTAACACTATGTTATTAGCCTATATAACGATCAGATTTTTATTAGTAAAGATCATGAAGAAAAAGAGTTGACAAGGAAAAGATTGTATAAATTTCCGAGGTTAATTAATTTATTATTCCTATAAGTTAAATTTAAAGTTTAAAGATTACTCTCTTTTAACTTCCGAATTATTTGTGGACTACGAATCAGTTTGAAACTTTTTAAAATGAGACGTGTTCTTTAAAATTTTTGTGGTTCCAAGTTTTAATAATTTGTATTTGCGGTAAGAATTTATTTTTGTGGCTGTTAAACATTATGTTATTAGGTATATAGCACATATAGCACATTATTGTTTAATATTTCTGCAATCAAATTAAAGATTGTAGGTTAGCAATAGTGAAAGAGCTACAGTTAGGGTATCTGGCATGGTGGCAAGGGCATGCCAATGGTGGCATGCCATAGCATGCCAAAAAACAAATTTGGCATGCCACTGGGTATAGTATAAGAAATTATATTTATAATATAGATACATATATATGTATATTAATAATAATAATAGGACGAATCTACGGTTACACGCTTATTTGTAACAGCTTTATTTATAACTCAAAATTTTACTATGATAATCCCTATTGCACTTCTAACAAAAAATGATCCTCTCGCAATTCTGTATTAATCTTGATTCTAACTCTAACTTCAACTCTATTTTAACATTAATATGGTCTTATTGGCTGTTACAAATAAGTGTGTAACAGGCTATTACAGATAGATTTTTTATAATAATAATAATAATATGGGCCCTCAAAAGTAGAAACCAAGAAATTTGACTATTTTTTGAAAATTGACCTGTTTGATTGATTAGGTGTAAAATTTTAGGCCCAATCTTTTTTACTTAATAATGAAAGTCTGATCACTTAATAAATTTTTGCGATACAACGGTTAAAAGCTTTTGACGCTATAATCTAAAAATAGATTTACCGAGATTTACCAATAGTAATACGGAATCTGCAAATCTAATAATCCTGTTTAAACAGTTTTGTTAATCATGAATAACCTAATTTTAGATTGTTTTGATTTTGTGTAACAAAATAGTTTTTGCCGATTTTCTCAAAACCCATGATCAGCCAAATTCTTTGGTTTTTACTTTTGAGGGCCCATATAGTAGCATGCTATGGCATGAATTTTGCAAAAGGCATGCCTTGTGGCATACCAAATTTTTTTTGCCGTGCCAGACACCCTAGCTACAGTCATCCTCCATATAATCACACAGTTGGGCACATAGTAGATTTTTTTAAAAAATGTGCTTATAAAGGGGTTGTGCTTATATAGAGGTTTTTTTCTTATAATTAAATCATAGTTTGGCCTAAATATAAATGTGATTACATATGATGTGATTTTATGGGGGTGACTATATAGAAGGATGACTTTAGTTATTTGTAAGTTTTTAAAAGATGTAAATGACCGTGAAGTAATAGAGTATTGGTGGTTTATTAATATATTATGAATGAAAAGTCAGCATAATGAGGTATGCAGAGTAGATGTATGATACAAGGTTTGCATTTTTATTTAGAAAAGTATGTAAATATAAATTATATGTTTATTTTTTTTTGTTTTAGTTACAAAGGTCTTATTTATTTTAATATAATTATTTTGGCATAAGTTCTATTTGGAAACCAATTATACATACCGGTAATTTTGTAATCATTTAGCAAATTATCAGTAGCAAAATATAATGATCCTATTTTTTTGAACAGATCAAATAATAAGTAATTCTTTCTTTTTGTTTTTATAACAATTATATTATTGTTCAAATATGATTATTAATATGATAAGGCCATGCAATTAAATTAGTTGTTTCTTATCACATGGGACAAGCAAATAAGAACCAGCCAGCCGGCAAAAAATATTATTTAAAAATATTTTAAGGAATTTATTTTATAGTTCAATAGCACTATAGTGCTATGGTAGTACTATTGTATAAAAGTTTTACTAAAACGCACCTATGGTGTTTTACACTATGTTATACAAATAATTAGTATAGCCAGTAAAAATTTAAAATCAGTTGTAACATAAAATTTTGTTATTTTTTTAAAAAAATGTTCATATCGCAAATTTTTGCTTATGAAACCATCTTTGGGGCTCTAATAAAAAAAATTTCTTGCTAAATTTTGTATATACTAATGCCCAGATAAAATCCCAGGCCTTACTCTAACCCTAAAGTAATTAACATTTATTTTTTGTTTTATAAAGTTTATTTTTTTGTTTTGTTATACAGATTTGCAAATATATAGTGATAAAATACTATAAGTGCAGTTTATAATATTTGGTTGTATAATACTATATTATTAGTATTTATTATATTATATGGGAGTGAGTCAGTAGAAAAGGGACAAATCATTTTTAGTAAAATTTTTTTAATTTTTAAATTAAAATATTTTAACAACTATTTAATCAAATTTGTTAAAAATTTTTTTATTTTAATCTTGGAATTATGTAAAATTAAAATAAAAAAATTATTAAATTTATTAAAATAGTTGTTAAGATATTTAAGCTTAAGAATAAATGTATTTGTAACACCCTGTTACGTAACAGCCTGTTAATGGTAGGGTTAGGGTTAGGGTTAGTGTTAGAGTTAGTGTTATATTAGGTTTAAAGTTAATATCAAGATTAATACAAAATTGCGAGAGGATCATTTTTCATTAGTATATCTAAAACAAGTTTACTAGTTAAATTTTGTATTATAAAGGATTTTAGGTATAGGGTGTTACATAACGGGGCGTTACGAATAGACTTATCCTAAGCTTAAAGCTATAAAAAGTTTTACTTAGAAAAATTTGTTCCTTTTCTACTGACTCACCCCATATACTGTATATATTATATTGTATATAGTATATTATATACAGTATATATATCTGTATATAAAGTATATATATTGTAGGTGGAAATGGAATTTAAAGTGAATTCAGAATTTATACATAAAATCTTATTTTAGGGTTAATTTTATTATACATAAACTCTAACCTAATTTAACTAAAATTCCAAATCCACTTAAATTCTAATTCCACCTACGACCACCTACGATATATGCATATAGCAACAAACTTATCAACCAAAAATTATTTTCATGCTCTATAATATTCATATCTAGCCAATTAGATAATCATTAAAATTATATGCCAACATTAGAATTACTAGGTAACGTTAGAGACACGAATTTTTGGGCATGAAATAAATTTTGCTTATCAAATCAATATTACGAAACTATTTATCAACTAGATTATATATAGTATTTGAAGTTTAAATCATCTATAAATGCAGTTTTGATACTTAATGCTAAATTTACATTTAACTACTATATTTCACCATGAATGTATTCTGTATAGCACATATGTACTATAATTTTGAGCATAAAATAAATTTTTGCTTATCAACAACAATATCACGAGATTAGTTAACTAGGTTAATTTGTTTTGGATATAATACAAACAATATAACTATTTAAACATATAATGTTTGTCGCTATGCTTTTGACAATCATATATAGTATTCGAATTTTAAATTATACATAAATGCATTTTCTCGATATTTATTGCTAAATTCTGTATAGTATAGTAGTATTTTCAGGTAATAGGTCTGCTAGTATTAACTGAAAAAAACAATTTTTATAACTATATAAGGTAGAAAGGGGTAATTTGACGAAGTTAAAATTAACTAATATAAAAACTTATTTATTTTAATATTAATAAATAGTTTATTTTTTGTAACAAACTTTATACATGATTTAGAATTATTTTATAGAAAATTAGTAATATAATATCTTTTTTTAAAGTGATATTAAATGGAATTATACATTGTATCAAAAAGTTTAAATTTAGAGAGGTAGGGGTAATTTGACGAATTGATAATATCTCATGTGATCCAGTGATCAGAATCAGATGATTTTTATACCATTCGATTCGTCTCTATGATATGAATTGAATGGTATAAAAATCATCCGTTTCTGATTACTGAGTCACGATATATCATCGATTATATGTTACATAAAAAAGATCCTTGAGGGGATTTTGACGAAGTGTAAACCTGGCAAATAATCGATGATATCTTGTGTTCCAGTGATCAGAATCGGGTTATTCTTGTACCATTCGATTCATCTCATCGAGACGAATCGAAAGGTATAAAATTATTCGATTCCAATTATTAGATCACGCGATATCAAAATTCATCAAATTACCACTATTTGTCAAATTACCCCTTTTTACTTTACATATATAGTGGAAGCATAAAGCGCCTACCTGGCAACACACACCAAATTGGAAGTGATGAATTAGGAAATATGGGTAAAGTGGCGGACATGTGAATGCTTATTGTTGGTTGAATAGGGACGTACAAATCCAGGTCAACTATATAAATGGGAATATAGAAGGCTCTGGTGGGTTTTAGCTGTGGATAAAAGGTTTCACAGCCTGAAGTTCTAGTTCCAATACATTTGTATATAATATATATGTATAAAAGGCACCGCCATATGTCAATTTGTTTAAGTATTAATAAAGTTTGGAGCAGGAGCTACACCCTTAATATTAAAAAAAAAAAAACAAATTCTTCATAATACTATTGAACACTATAAAATACACAACAAAGAAG
>QKWP01001158.1:14166-24910 GCA_003550325.1 Gigaspora rosea | reverse complement strand
TTTTCTGCGATCTTATTTAGTTTTAGTTTTAGAACTATAGTTCTTAAGACAATATTGTAGTTTATATAAAGGATGACAACTTTCATTATTGCAACTTTAATGATTTACTTGTAAAAATTAAGACTTGTATTAGAAGTAAAGATTTTTTTTATAGACGGGAACATATAAAATTTGAAAAAATCTAAAGAAAAATTTTAATAGTAAAAATGCCAATACAAGAACTTTAAACATTTATTATATTAAAGTTTTCTAATGCTTTTAAAAAATATTTATAACAAAGTTACTAAAACAAAACTCAAAGAATATTTTTTACTTAGAAAAGATATGGCTAAAATCAATATTTAAAATTTTATTAAAAATTTTAAAATACGCAGTCAAATTTGCCTGTGTTACAATCTAAGGGATAGCAGGAAGTACAGTCGTTCGCACATTTCCAAATTCAGAATGTTAAATTCTGGGTCCTCAAGTCGCAGGAAACTGGCTGGTTGCGGCAGCATGCAGGCTTGAGATACTTATCCAATGCGGTAAAGACAGCTGCATGGCTTGAGATACAAACCCCCGAGAAGTACGCTAGTAAGGGATTTTCTGGGTAACCAGATTTCGGGTACACCAACTTGGAAGCATAAAGCGCCTACCTGGCAACACACACCAAATTGGAAGTGATGAATTAGGAAATATGGGTAAAGTGGTGGACATGTGAATGCTTATTGTTGGTTGAATAAGGACGTACAAATCCAGGTCAACTATATAAATGGGAATATAGAAGGCTCTGGTGGGTTTTAGCTGTGGATAAAAGGTTTCATAGCCTGAAGTTCTAGTTCCAATATATTTGTATATAATATATATGTATAAAAGGCAACGCCATATGTCAATTTGTTTAAGTATTAATAAAGTTTGGAGCAGGAGCTACACCCTTAATATTAAAAAAAAAAAAACAAATTCTTCATAATACTATTGAACACTATAAAATACACAACAAAGAAGCCTGGATTCTTTTTCAAGATATGGGGTGAAGTCAATAGAAATGGGACAAATTTATCTAATAAATTTGTCCCATATCTATTGACTCCACTCATATGTCAAAAGCTTTTGACAAAATCAACATCTTATGATTACAAGATACTTGCAAAAGAATCGGTATTCCTAGTTCAGGCATCAATCTGATTACTGAACTACACTTATCAAGACAAGCAAGAATTATTACTGCTCATGGTCTTACCTCCCCTATTAATATCCAGTCTGGAATAGAACAAGGAGAAACCTATCCTCCTTTACTTTGGAAAATTTACTATGACCCAATCCTTACCTTCATCCATCAAAAATACCAAAACTATTTACTCAAAATTGACTTACAATCCCCTCTTGACATAATTACTCATACTACTACTAGTAGTATTTTAATCCCACCATTAGCTTACATGAATGATACAACATAGCTTTGTAAAAGCTCTACTACTATGCAAAATATTCTTAATGACACATCTGAACTCTACAAAATTAATAATATAGAAGTTAACCCTTTAAAATCTGATCTACTTCATATTTGACCTTAATCCTATAGATTCCAAACAACTCCTCTTTTATTTAATAATCAACTTATTCTATCCAGAAAACCTAATGATGTTATTAGATATTTAGGTATCTATCTTGATGGAAATGATTCAACCAAACCAACATTTGATACTATTATTAACAAAATTGAAACCTTTATTTGTCTAATAAAATACAAAAAACTTATACGTTTACAAATTTCATCTCTTTTTAATCTCATACTCCAACCCTCTATTGAATACCTTCTACAAATTTGCATTATTCACAATAACCTCCAAACCAAACTATCCTCCTTTTTACTATTCAAACCAAGAAAATGCTTTCCATTGTCAAAAAAAAACACTAACAATATAGTTAGTACTAACCCTATAACATTTAATTTACCAACCCTTAGCAATTTGATTCAAAAAACAAGTATTGCTAACATTGAACGTATTTTTAACTCTAGTCCAATCCTTAAAAATATTGGTCTTACACATATTAAATCATGGCTAGCCAAAGTATAGTCTCCCGATCTCACCCAAAGCTTACTCATCTTCCATATTTATAAAACTAAAAACTTTAAACTTATTTTTCAACTCTCACAATTAGCTAAAAACAATATTACATTATCAAATTTTTTACTTAATTCCCACCTTCCAGATTTCTTTTCTAATCTATATCTAATCTATGATATACTCCCTTCAAAACCACAAACTTCTATAATCAATAGTTTGAGAAATAATCGATTATTATTTATTGAACAAATTACTACTGCAAGCAATAAATATATTCTTCCATGGAATAATATTTACTTATGTACTAACAATGCTACTAAGGGTCAACAACCTTTATGGTTTTCTAATATTCTTAATTTTATACAAGAGAAAACAATTATAACTACTTGGCCTCATCTCCACTTACCCTCAATTAACTCTTTCATTAATACAACATATCTTTTCTCTCCTTTATTATCTCCTACTTTTTTTTCCCTTATACAAATACACTATAACTCTAACAATAGTATTTTCTTATTACACCAAACCTCTCTATCAAAAACTGCAACATATAAGGGAGCTTCCAGAAATTAGCTGATTTCTGGGTGGATGGGTGGGTTAGCTGAAGTATCAGGTGTAATTCCGGCCAACATTTCATAATTCCGGCCAAAGTTGCAAAATTATTTTTAACCAAAATTATAGATTTATTAATAATATTTAATAATTAATAACTTTTGATCTACTGGACCAAATTTGATGATTCAACTACCAAAATGATCCTCTCAACAAGAGGATTCTAGTGACCCAAAATTGTTAAATCCAATTACAGGATCCTGTAATCGGAATAGATTTGTATTACTATAAAAGTACTATAATTTATTAAATAATTATAACCCATTTATAGTAACACAAATTTATTTCGATCTTAGAATCCTGTGATTGGATTTTAACGATTTTGGGCTTATTAGAATCCTCTCAATAAGAGGATTCTAACAAGCCTAAAATCGTTGAATTCTAATTACAGGAACCTAAGATCGAAATAAATTTGTGTTACTATAAATAGGTTATAATTATTTAATAAATTATAGAACTTTTATAGTAACACAAATCTATTTCGATCACAGAATCCTGTGATTTGGTTATAACAATTTTGGGCTTCCTAGAATTCTTTCATTGAGAGGATAATTTTGGTAGTTGAATCATCAAATTTGGTTCAGTAGATCAAAAGCTATTTACTATTAAATATTATATTTAACTTTTTAATAATCGTAAAATCTGATTGGCTAATTGGGGTATCAGGTGTGGGTAGGTGGGGGTAGGCTCATAGTAAACCAAAATCAGCTGATTTCTGGAAGCTCCCTAATATGAAACCTTCAGACTCAGGCTTTATACAACTACTACTCAATACTTTTCTTTTTTCAAATACCTTCTTATCATTTAATTTGCTCTATAACCAAATTAGTATATCTAATAATCCAATATATATTCAAATAGATTACAAAGAAATTCTTGCTCTAATCCATATATTCAACCTTACCAATACCACAACTTCTTCTCCTCCTATACCACAAATTTATATCCCTACACAAGAAACACAACTTATACATAATTTAACCAATCATACTACCTATTAACATCAACTTATTAGCCTTCTACCACTTATTCAAAATCTCAGTTCACAGGAACTTCACTTTTATACCAATGCCTCAATACAAAACACACAATCATCAAATATCGAATCTGGAATTGGCTGGATTTGCGAAAATAACACTTCTATCAAATTTAATGCAGCAACTAATTCATACTCTAATACAACACGAACTGAACTTGAANAACATCATGTTGTAATTATAGTTAATAAAAATTGTTTAAATTATACCAACAAGTACAAATATACCATTATTTGTAAATATATCATAGGCTTTACCATTATCTATTCGAATTGAGGATGGGCTGAAAAGAGGTGATTCTTGCCAGATATTCCTGTGCCAAAACTCAGATTTTGTTTCGGCTTTGATCCCAGGCCCGAAGTACATCTGCGATCGTAAACTCCTATTACCCAAGACTCTTCTAATATGCTCGCTAATGGATATAGTGTAGGAATTCTTGAATGGTGTAGACATTGATGGTGTCTTTATGTTCTGGATTGGCACTTGGTGACACTTTATTGTTTGGAGAGGAAGTCGATTACATAACGATCTTAACCGTCTAATATTCTTAATTATATGTTTAGGGCGAAAGTTAGGATGTTCAATAATACACATAAGATCTTTATATGCATTACTTGCTAATTATGAATCAATTAATATATATACATATTTAGTAATTAAAATATGAATAATGATAGATATAATGATAAATAATATTAATACATACTGATCATATGTTTAGTAACCCAAGTAAATAGTGACATCTCTGTAAAGTTTTTGAAGTATGGACCGTACTCTCCAGATAGCGGCTGAAAATTAATTCCACTATCTACTATAGTTTGTGTTACTTCTGATTGTAGTCCAACTTCTTCTATAATTGTTGACTGGCCACTACTACTCAAAGTATCCGACGCGCTACTCAAATATCTGATTCATTACTCAACATATCCAATTCGCTACTCGACATATCCGAATCCATAGAGAAACTGCATTCAAAGTCATTATTAACTTGCTGATTTTCTTCTGAAAAACTTCTTTGTAAGCTTTCATTACTATAATTCTTATAATTTTCTGAATGTAACGAAGCTTGGTTTCTAATATCTTGTGAAGCATGATATGTACGTGGTTGCGCAAATTTATTTTGTATTTGGCTGGAACTCTTATGCGCAATACGTCTTCGTAATCCAACTTTTTGCGTCACTTTTTTGGTTCGCACTCTTCTCATTTTTTATATTGCCTATCTTTGTCGAGATGACAGTAGATAGTTGGAAATAAAAATATATCTTTTGAGTGATCGTTTAAGACAAAAGTTGACAAAAAAAAAGTCTAAGCGACAAAAATATTTAATTCATAATATTTGAGTGATAGTTTAAGGTGAAAGTTGAAGAAAAAGACATAAGTCTATGAGACGAAATTATTTAATTTATAATATTGATTAAGGCGAAAGTTGAAAGAAAAGGACGAAAAAACAGTTTATAACACGAAAATATTTAATTTATAATATTTTGGACGATGAAATTGTAAGAAAAAAAAAGATGTGAAAAATTAATGAGAATTTACCTTTATATTTATTCTTTCTTGAAGCGGAGTTTGATTTTACTATTTAAGTTTCTAGATTTCAGAGTTCTTAAAGATCAAATAATTTTTTTTACTAAGGAGCTCATAATTGTCATTATTGAACATTATTATAAACTTAATAAATACATTTGAGCTTTTGTTTTAAGTTCGATAACTTTAAATTGACTTAGGTTTATTTACACGTGATCAAGACGTTATTTTCAGGTAGCCAGTTTACAGTTCAAAGTATATATGAGTGCATAGTGATTTATTTTTGTAAAAAAATTGTTCATAATGACATGAACAAGATTAAATAAAAATTTTGATCCCGTTTGAGCATTCCTAGCCTTTTGCTGGGAGTTTGTCGCCTTCGATAAAGTTGATTTTCTACAATATATAGATCTCCCATAATTTAGCCTTCGATAAGGATAAGGTCAGTTTTCTATGTACAATACATAGATCTTCTACAATTTATCCGAATTTAAGAGATTACTAAAACGAACCTGGGGAGAGACTTATACGTTATATCACAACCCACAACCCAATTACCAAGAATGGGGTATGTAAGAGGAACAAGAAATGTGGTAATGGTATTTATTCACTATGCAGGAATATAATAACAATGTAGTCATGACCTACTACTTATGTACAAAGTAATAGGGACAATAGAAGTGATACTACCATATAATTATAGAAATACCAATACCACAACTTCTTCTCCTCCTATACCACAAATTTATATCCCTACACAAGAAACACAACTTATACATAATTTAACCAATCATACTACCTATTAACATCAACTTACTAGCCTTCTACCACTTATTCAAAATCTCAGTTCACAGGAACTTCACTTTTATACCAATGCCTCAATACAAAACACACAATCATCAAATATCAAATCTGGAATTGGCTGGATTTGCGAAAATAACACTTCTATCAAATTTAATGCAGCAACTAATTCATACTCTAATACAACACGAACTGAACTTGAAGCAATTATTTCTCTTCTTCTTGCAACTCCTAATAATAGCCATTTAAATATCCATTTAGCTAACAATACTGCAATCAAAAATTTAAAACAAACACACTTCTCCAAACCTATACAAAACAAAAATTGGGACATTATATCCATTATTAATCAAATTAAATCTATCAAAAACATCTCATTCACTCTATACAATGTTAAATCACGCCTTAACTCATTCTACAATCAAGCAAACTTACTTGCAAAACGTGGAACTAATAAACCAATACTTAAAATTACTAATAATGTTCTAAATTTACCAATCTATTTTCAATGGCATAGTCATCTTATTTCTTTCAAAATACAAACCTTTATCAAAAATATATATACTATACAAGAACTATATTCCTGGTCTACTCTCAAAATATTTAAAAATATACCTAAAATTAATTGGACATTATGTTTTGATATACTAAATACACTTGAACACAATCATTTTAAATATTCTTTTAGAATTAAAATTTTAACTAACAATCTTCCAACTATAGAAAATCTTCATATTTGTTATCCTTATTTATATCCTACATCAAAATGTTGCCGCTGTTCAAATACTGAAGATACTTTACACTTACTCCTCTGTTCAAACAATAACAATAATATTCAACAATCTGTTATTAATATAATTACGGATATACTTACTTCTCTCAAAATTACTACCATATCTCCATTAACAATTCTCAATACTCTTCTCCAATTTACACTTCATACACATACTCTACAATATAATCTTCTTCTATACTATATTATTAGAATTTATTCTTCTAATGTTTTTGAAAATATTAAATTACTCACTACTAAACAAACTAAATTATTTTTTACTTCCCTGTCTAATAATCTTTTAAATTGGTTTCAAAATACCATTTGGTCTCTACGAAATATCTCTCAACACCAATGGGAACATGCTCGTAATATTACTTCAAAAATGAAAAGAAAGAAATATTTCTTTCCAAATATATCTCATACAATAACTACAGCCACACCAGATATATCATATATAGACTTTTCTCCCTTTATAGAAAAATGGTTTCTACAAGGTTTTTCTTTAAAAAACTGTATACAATAATATCAGGTCATATACCGAGGTTTCCTTCAACCTACTCTAGTTAGTAAATTAATTTGAAATAGTTAATTATAGCATTATTAGAAAATAGAAGGTATAATGTCATATTGGGTGCCTGTTTTACAGTAACACAAATGTAGTTCTAAAATCTTTAAATGTAAATTTATTATTTTACTTAAATAAAGTTTCAACTCTGGCATTTTAAATATAAAAATAAAAAAAAATAAAAAAGTTATAACAAAAATGCTTAGGGTAGAGACATTTATCAGGTGATTTCTACCTCTTAAGAGGGTACCCCCTCTTTCCCTACCTGATACTCAACTAGCCAATCAAATTCAAGCAAATAATATATACAAACCGGACCCAAACCAAACTTTAGTCAAGTCTGAGTTTGGTCCATTTTTGGTCCAAAGTCTGCAGACTGGTCTTAGTTTGAATATGTTTATATGTATATTTTGGCGCTGAACAAGTTTACTTAATGCATGAAGTTAAAATTAATTAGTAAAATTTTGTTAATCATAAGATTTTATAGAATTTTATTAATAAAATTCTATAAAATCTTATAATTTGCAAATTTTTATTAATAAATTCTAACTTTATGCACTAAATAAACTTGTTCAGCATCTAAAAATACATCAAATCGGCATAATTATTTTTATTTTACTTGAAATTTGGAAAAAAGATGCTAAAATTTGACTTTTTTGATCAAAAAATCAAAAATTATGTATCTAATATCTAAAATTCAAGTAAAATAAAAATATTTATGCCAATCTAATGTATTTTTGGATGCTAAACAAGTTTAATTAGTGCATAAAATTAGAATATATTAATAAAATTTTGCAAATTATAAGATTTAATAAAATTTTATTAATAAAATTATATAAAATCTTATGATTCACAAAATTTTACTAATTAATTCTAACTTTATGCACTAAGTAAACTTGTACAGCATCTTAAAATACATAAAATCAGCAGAATCTTTTTTATTTTACTTGAAATTTGGAAAAAAGATGCTTAAATTTGACTTTTTTGATCAAAATTCAAAAATTATGCATCTAATATCTAAAATTCAAGTAAAATAAAAATAAATATGCCGATTTGATGTATTTTTAAATGCTAAACAAGTTTACTTAGTGCATAAAGTTAGAATTTATTAATAAAAATTTGTGAATTATAAGATTTTATAGAATTTTATTAATAAAATTCTATAAAATCTTATGATTTACAAAATTTTACCAATTAATTCTAACTTTATGCTCTAAGTAAATTTGTTCAGTATCTAAAAATACATTAAATCGGTAAAATCTTTTTTAATTTACTTGTAATTTGGAGAAAAGATGCTTAAATTTGACTTTTTTGATCAAAAATCAAAAATTATGCATTTAATATCTAAAATTTAAGTAAAATAAAAATAATTATGCCGAATTGATGTATTTTTGGATGCTGAACAAGTTTACTTAGTGCAAATCATTTTCAGAGATTAATATAAAATAAAATTTTAATATTTTTAAGAAAATTTATTAATTTACACATAGTGTTTATACACGAGTATAATTTATTGATTTACAAATCATGTAACATATCTATCAAAACAGTTTACAAACAAAAAATAAACTCTTGCTTATGGTTAGGGTAAGGGTGGGTTTGGGATTATGGCGAGGGTTATATTATTTATACCAAAATTTCTCAAGGAATTTTTTTTATTAGAAGATAAAAGGTGGTTTCATAATCAAAATTTTAAGATATCAGTTTGTTTTTACATTACCCGTGTACATACACTCCGTGTACAAATAGAAATTCTCTATTTTTAATTATTATTATTAAAAATTTTATATAGTTATTTTGGTCAATTTTAATTGGCTAATAAAACTATATTATATAGCACCTGATAATCTCTCTGACCCCCTCCTCCCTAAAAAATCAGGTGATAAATGTCTCTACCCTTATTAATATTAGTAAAAACTTTTGCTTAGAGTTATTATAAAAAATTTTTAATTTGTGATCTATATACTAATAGCTTAGGTTCCTGATAAAGTACTAATAGTTAAAAAAATTCTTAAATATTTGAAACTAAAAAACTAGAAATAATTTAAAATAAAGAAAAAGAAAAACAATCAATAATTAAAATAAAAAATTTAAAAAATTAATTACAATTAAAAGAACTATGAAAATATCTAAAGTAAAGAAATCAAAAATTATCAAGATACAAAAAGCTGTATAGTGTGAATCAAATAGTATAAACAATTAAAATAATGTATAAAGAATATATGAAGTATTAGAAAAGGACTTAAATTTATTTGGCTAAAGTAAAGGTTCTATTCTCATTTATTGTGGTTACTAAAAGTTCATTTAGTTAATATTACATAAATTTAAACTTAGCATTTTATTAGTTGTAAATACCATATTTGTCCTAAAATAAGCTACCCTTTTTGGCCAAAAAGTTATACAAAAAATCTTGGTGGTAGCTTATTTTCAGATTGTTAAATTTTTCGAAAAATTGAAAAACGTACTAATAAAAAGTTGTCCAAATACCATGAAATTTTTACTGTAAATATATTTCATTACGCTGAACAACTTTACTTATTTGACCTTTTGAAGATTATATAGTAAAAAAAAGTTTTATATGTAGCGACTGTTAACGATTTTTTTAAAACTTTTTCTGAAAATCTGGGGTAGCTTCTTTTGGAGGTAGCTTATTTTCGGAAACCTATGGTATATATTTTTAATAAATTATCACTTGGTATTTAGTAAAATAGAATAAATTCCTTTTGGGGCATGCCATTTATTACATAATATTTTTTACTTAATAGCTACCCCATTCATGGATGGTATAATTAAAGATGCTAGGTGAAATTAAACCATTTCATCAGGTGAAATGGTAAAATAGTTTCACCAGAATTACACCAAAATAAAAATTTTGGTGGAATTGGTGAAATTGGTGAAATGGTGAAATAGGTGAAATTGGTAAAATTGGTGAATTGGTGAATTAGTGAAAATGGTTGAATTGGTGAATTAGTAAATGGCGAATTGATGAATTGATTGTCTTCTAAAAAAAGCACTTTTCTTTTCATTTATTTCGATAGTTAGAATAAAATTAAAGTAAAGTTACTTGTTTCTGTCACTTTACAAAATTTATTTTTATGTTGTGCATTTTGCATCTAAATTCGAACTTAAACAGTTAACAGTTTTGATCTCTAAGTGTACTTGTAAAAACATAAAATGTAAAAATTTTAACAAAACCTAGTAGGCTCTGATGATCTTACTCCAATTGCTTCACCCATTGCTTCACCCATCATTTCAGACGATAAAGAGGAGGAGCCCACCAATTTAGATAACAAAGAGTAGTTTTTGAAGGGCAAATATAGTCCGAATTCCAGACTGAAAAATTCCAAACTCTGGAAATTTACTATTTCATTATTCTGCT
>QKWP01001157.1:0-150822 GCA_003550325.1 Gigaspora rosea | reverse complement strand
CAACAACCCTAAAGCAAAAGAATACAGAAAACTGAAATACCAAAAGAAATCTATCGAAAAGAGAATACAAAAACTTGAAAAGTTTATACAAGAAAATCCTGATCACGCCACAAAAACATATAAGTGCACAAATTGTAGAGAATACAAAAAGTACTCACAATTTGGACTAGGACAAAGAGTAATATGTACCAAGTGTGCAGATTGCAGAAACAAAAGAAAACCTTATTTTGAAAAGTATTTCAAAAAGAAACGAGAATCAGGAGCATATAAAGGACAATACTTAATACGAAAAGCAAAGGAACTTCAAACCCAAAAATGAAAATCGAAATCGATGAAAGAACGCGACAATGTTCAAGATGCAGACAATACCGACCTATCTTTGAATATAGAGGACTCACTGAAACCTACGAAATGACTTTCTACAACAATTGTGCATATTGTAGAAGGAATAACCAATTAAAAGACAGGCGATTAGTACAAGTCGTTATATTCAGAAGAGATCCAACAAGAGGAATACAAATTATGTTATCACAAAGAATACAACCCGATAAACCATATTTCAATATGATGCAAGGAACCGGAGGAAAGGTAGACGTCTATACTGATAACAATGGACATAAAATTTTAGAAACAGAAGAAGACGCAGCAATGCGTGAAACACTTGAAGAATTAGGAATAATTCTTGAAGAAGAAAAATTACAGAAGATCTGGAGTGAAACAGTACCATCACAACTTGAATGGACCACTCGAAGATGTAACGTTCAAGATGCAACATATAATGTTACACTCTCGATATTTATATATCCATGGGATTGGATACAAGAACCGATAGCAACGGAGTCAGATAAATCATCTGACTGGACATGGCATACATTTCAGGAAGTCATATTTATGAACCTGATACCTATGCTACAAAAGAACCAAGACTTCATATTTCAAGAAATTGGAAAATATTTCAATTACTGTGAAATAGAATCACTTGACGAGCAAGAAAAAAATGATATATCACCATTAACGAAAAAAGAATTTAATACCTTTAAAAAGAAGACAGAAAAAGTAACGACAAAAGAAATAATTGCTATTGAAAAATACAAGAAAGGTGTAACACTCGAAATAAACAGATTACGAGGAAGACTTACTAGAATTAATAAGTATCTTAATAACTATTACGGAAGAAAATACTTACAAATATTTGATTTTCAAGACAGAAATAAAGTAGCAGAAAAAGTAAACTGCCTTCCGACATTAGAAGAAATAAGGCATAACGCACCAACCGAATATAGCAAAATTCAAAATAATGTATACAGATATACAGTACATGAAACCGGAGACAAGAAGAATATCTTACGCCAACTGAAAATCCGAACAATTAAAGACTATTTTAACGAAGATCAAGCATATGCCGCTACGATAGATCAGCTGGCACTATCTTACTCGAATTATTTGTTAATCTGATAATCACCGGCAAAATCATCCGGCCCCATAGATCGATGCCTCAACCTGATTAGGGATGGGTACGGTCCGGTCATGACCGGTCATGACCGGTCAATGACCGTGACCGATATTAGCCGGTCAGAGCGGTTTGACCGACCGGTCAAGATTATGACCGATGCCAAATTCTTAATATTCTGGCTAATAAATAAATAATTATTGCTTAAAATTCATATATCGGTATATCTGTATCATCTGATAAATAGAAAAATCAACCCGCCTCTTAAAAGTTTTCCAGATCATGTGACTTTGCGTTGATAGACGATATGTTTCATTTTTAAATAAAACTTTTTTATGATATAAGTGAACAATAATAAATACCGACCGTATAACAATAATGAGTATATAAATTAATGTATATCGCATGATCTGAAAATTTTTTAGGCAGTGAACCCGGTTGAGAAATACCTTGTTCATAATCCGGCCAAATTTGCAGATCATTTGGCCAGAATTATAACAAAACAATGTTAATTCCGGTCAAATGATCTCAATTTTGACAGAATTGTATGCGATGGGTTTCCAACGTCTAAAGCGGAGGCTCAATTAACTTTAGGGTTATAGTCGTCCTAAATTAGGGTTAGGTAGATATATATAAGCAAAACTGCTGGTTTAGACTGCCGTTTTTTTCAAGTTTTTTGCATTTATTTCTTGTTTTGTCTTCTCCGGTGATCATCAAAATTCTATATTCTGATTTGCGGTTGACCAAATAAACAAGTTAATAATTCTGATCAAATTTGCAGATCATTTGGCCAGATCTAGAACAAAACAACTTTAAATGTGGTCAAATGATCTGCAAATATGACCAGAAATATGAACGAACGGTTTTATTGATCATGTGATGCAAATCGCCGTGTTTTGTTTCTCTTTCGGCAGTCTGTGCAGTGTACCATTCCTACTTGTCACTTATTTGGATATTTGATTGGATAATTGGGTAAATAATTTATCGGCTATGACCGGTCATTAACCGTATGAATGACCGCGGTCAACCGGTCATAAGCGGTTAACCGATCATGACCGACCGATGACTGACCGTGACCGACCGTGCCCATCCCTAGTTAGCACCATGAACGCCACCAGCTATTTCTCCAGAAGCAAATAGTCCAGGAATAACTTGCTCTTGCATATCTCTGACCTCAGACTCCGCATTTATATCAATTCCACCCTACAAAAAGCAATGCATGAATCATAAAACTTAAGGTAGGTAATTAGAGATATGTCATAAATCATATTGATCATACCATAATATAATGTAATACGGGAGACATTAAGGCTACAAGAAATTGATCGTTTATTGTGATTGGAACGTTATGGAAGAATTTTCTTGCCAAAAGGATCCTTCTTTTTGCTAGAGCAATGTCGTTATAATCATCGAACGTTGCCTTTAGTTGTGATGCAGAAATACCAATTTCTTTTGCCAATACTTCACCAGAAAATTTTCTCAACAAACCACAACCAACATAATGTTTAAAATGCCATTCAATTTCTTTTGAAGCTTTACTATTAAGCACAAGACGAACAGTTACCTTAGCTTTCCAAATTTCGCTAGTAACGTAATCAGGATGACCTAATTCATCACAGAACCGTTTTCCTTCACCATTTAAAAGCAGCCCACCGACACCCCAAAGCGCTTCAGCGGCCAAAAATTTGACTTTAGCATCAGACAATTTAGGTCAACCAATCCTGTTGGATGAACTTGAACCTTTTCCATATGATAGCCTTTCCTCCAATGCAATAACCATTTTGTGACTATCACCTTCACTATTAGTAGTGGGTAAATGTATATGTCGGGACGGTACTTTTTTAGCAAAGTGTTTTCTGTGAAATCAGCTGCATAACCACCAGTAACCAAAATCATAGGATCATATTCTTTGCAAGTTTGGCCATCTTTGACATATTCCACGCCTATGACAGCATTACCATCCTTAATTAACTTCGTTACACGCGCCTTCTTGATGAGCCGGGCTGATCAGGCTGATTGTTGACAATTTCTTCGATGCCTTCCATTAAAGCGTAGCACGATGAGTACGTGGTTGAGTATGACCTCCTAATCGAGATACAAGAGAAAGGTCTAACTTGAATTTCTCATGAAGCCATTCAACAACAGATGCAGAATTTCCAGTAAGAACTTTTATAAGATCAGGGTGAGCAAGATCTCGAGCAGATCGTGCTGTATCTTGAAGATTTCAGCGGAATCTTGAATGCCAAGGACTATAAAATATTTTCGCGTTAATTCTTAGATGAAGCTTGCTTACGAAGGAAATTTCTCAGTGTTAGCAATAAGTGACGAGTATTGTATGTTTTCGAGTTTTACCCACCTATTTGAGCTTTGGTCAAAGCACCGTTAATACCAGACGTTACTTTCGTTGAGTTGCCACAAAGAAAGAGTTCTTATCAAGAACGAAGACATTCCCACCACGTTCCAAGACTGTGTGAGCAGCAGAAAGGTCATTAAAACCACCAACAACAATAACTTGATTGTACATGTTATTTATATTAGAAATTAATTAAAAAAGACTTTAAGCTGGAAGTGAAAAGTGCTATTTTTTAATTGCTCTATCGCAATTTCGACCGTTGTTATAGTTCACAATCAGGTGCCAAGATGATAAAAAATGATAAAATCATCCCACAATCTAAATTTGACTAAAAAAAATTGCAATCCGACGATCCCATCTTAATCTGATTTCTGATATATAATAATTTTATCAGTGAAAAAAAATATGTCGGACAGAGCGTGGCCATAGGTAAACATTTGTGTTCATTGTAAAATTATCAATTACGTTGTTAAGTAACGTTCGTTATGTACAGACGAAACTTTAAGTAGACGCGCCTATATCGGTGGTCTATCCAGATATATAACCGAACCTAAAATGATCTTAAAAGTCGTTTTGGTCGAGCACAAGTAAATTCTTTCAGAAAAAGAATGGTATATTACGAAATGTGGTGTTCATTATTTTCTGATTTGGCTTTTACATTAGGAGACTGTAGATGGTTTGCTTATATAACTATTGAGAGTACTGCAGATAACTGGAAAAAATGTACGATTAAACTTTTTCATGCTTTTCATCAAATTATAAAGAATATAAGTTTAATTCAATTTGCAATTTGTAATGTTAAATTTTTATCGATAATAATAAAGGCATGTCCCTTTTTAATGGTTCAAAATTGAAAGGAATGACATTAAAGATTCAGGACGCTAAGCCTGACTATAAACAAAGGCAATTTTATTTTTTACTAATTATAATAATTATAATTCAATCAGAAAGATTGATCATGTTACAAACAGCAACTACTTAAATTTTTATACCAAAAAGGTTAAAAGAAAAATGAGAAAGTCAAAAGACTTTAAGTAATTTGTCACCATTAATCCCTAAAAAATGTAGACATAGAAATAGGGATACGATGTTTGCTGAAGATATGAGTTTGGTAGCAGACAATAATATTGATGGAAGAAAGGTTAGCTGACAATAAAACAATCATAATTCTTTATTTCAAAAATCTGAGTAAACGTATAATAGGGATGGAAAAAATCTAAATATGGTCGTGCGGTCTCAGTAAAGCGCATCAGAAGAAATGACGGAACAAAGGTGAATGAACAACTCATTAGATTTCATGTCGGTTACTTATGCGTTACCATTTTATTGCATGTTCAGCTTATGATTGATCCAAGCCTGTATAAAAATAATCTCCAAAATTTTCGGATAACACAATAGATGTAAACTGAAGCCGCTCGATCAGTTAACATATTTTTATAACGATTTTATAAACTTATCGATGACGAAAAAAAAAGCATCAAAATGACAATAGTACAAGCGAAAATGGTATGACTTCAAAATAAAATAATTTATTAGGTATTTCGGTGTAAAATATATCAAAGTTAAAAATGAACGAAATGCAGAAGGGTAGAATTGGAATATCCCATCACCGGATAAATTACCACAATCTATTATTGATAGTCTCAAGAAATTGAAGAATAAAGTCGTGTCAAAGCAGGTAATATAATACTATTTAATATTCCACTTTATATTTTGAATCTAAATTATTCTTATGATTAGGAACAATCGAATAAAGTTCGTTTAGAGGCGATAAAGCAACGTGCATTGGCGGAAAAGGACAAAATTACTCAAGCGTTAAGAAAGGATGATGGATCAACGGTTATTAAATATTTTTAGTTTATCAGTTATCTTATTTATTTATTTTAACCTAATAATTCATGGCTTTCACAGAAGTCAAAGAATCATATAATATTTTCCGATAATGATCTAGCGCCAGAAGTATCTGACAATTTCAATTGGTTTGATTAGGATGAAGAATATAATAACAATGAAAAAACCAACCTTGGGTACTGAAAAAATTATTGAAGCATTATATATTGATGCAATTTCATAATTTTTAATCGAAAGTTGTAAACTTGCAGATATAGCAATTAATCCAATATTTGAAGGCGAGTCAGGACGAGAACGTCTCAACCTTCAAAAAAATTTTCGTTTTCGTTATGATGACCGGTTCAAATTGACCAGCGATTTTGTTAGCGACGGCAAAATAATGATACCGATGAAAATAATATCGTGCAAAATGATGATATAGATCGAGTACTGCCAGAAAAGAAAACAAACCAGACTGGTATCTTGAAAAGGCTTCTGGGTTATGATCCGAAAGAAGCTGATCCTAAAAAGTTTGTAAATAAATAGTTTTGTCAGTGTTTTTTAGTCATTGACCCTGAGCGAAAAATCTCGAACTGGATAGTGATCATGAAGATTTATCAAGTATATATTCCAAATCTCAAATTTACATATGTGAAACCGTAATATATGTATTCATCATTTGTAGAATCTATGGTCGAGTCCGCACCAACGCCGTCACAGCCTTTACCTCAAGTATCAAAAGACGTAAAGATCGAAATAAATGCTGATTTAAAGGGAATGTTTACACCAAGCGTTTTAAAAGGTAAGATAGACATTCATAACTAAATCAAAAATGATTTTCGTGTATGGTCATCTGAACGAAATACTATTATTATAGCTGCAACTCCTTTTTTGCTTTTTGGTGGAATACGGAGAGCGAGGAATGCGAAGATGTTCAAATGGAAGATTTGAAGAGTGACGAAAAACCTTTGGCATTTTCATATCTATTTATATCCATTTGCTTTTATTTGAAATAAACTCTATTTATGAACTTTTATATATGTGCTTAAAGGATATTTTTAAAACGTTCTCTAAAATAACGGATCAAACCACAAGTCAAGGAATAGGATCTGCATCTGGTCCAATGTTTTTTTTTCATTTTGAAGATGTGGCATTGTCTACAAGGTTGTATATACTTTGGTTCATAATATGAACATGTAAATATAATGACTTATTGTGACTTAATGTGCGCTCGTTTTCTCTCAGATCACATTATAAAGATTCGAAAACTTTCATGCGAATTACCTCAATGTAAGCATTTTTCCAATGTAATTTATTTTGACATTTATAAGTTTTTTAATTTTTTATTTTGGTTAATTTCACAGGGAAGATATAATATCTCAATATCTCAAGAGACTTCACGTGATATGACTATTGAATACAAGTGTAAACATAAATCAGCTTCAAGTAAATTGGTTAAATGAAACACAGAAGTATAAGATTCTAATTGGCAATATTAGAATGACAAATAAATTTTAATTTTAAATCAAGTTACGAATCAATAAACAAAATTTGGCTGTCTTTATTTGATTTCTATTTTGGGATCGCTAAAGCGGTTTTGATATAGTTAGGGTTAGAGAGTTATATACTGTAATTTGCAAAAAATAGTACCCTTGTTGTAGAAGTAAAAATTATAGCTAGAATTTTAATATATTAACAAGGTTAAAGGATATAATGCTAAGTGATTTTTTATATTATTGTATTAATTAACTATTTGAAGTTGATTTTTTGGTTAATATCACTTTCTAGGATTCTGAAGGAAAATAAAATGAACATATAAAATAAACAACCTATTTTTAAAGTAGCAATCTATGTAACAAGTTAACTTTAAGTTAAAATTTAGTCTTGAGGTTCTTTTACAAAAGTGAAGAGCAAGAAAAAGAAAATTATATACCATTTTTCTTTAATAATGAGCAACTATTGTATAATTTTTATAGTCAAAATTCTTATAATCTAGTAACCAGATCTGCATAGTTTTAAAAATATATAATTCAATCATCAGATCACAAGAATTTTGGCTATAATATATTTTAAAAATACTAAATTAGTAGCTATGCAACACAGTTGCACTAAACTAGAAATAGATAATAAATTGTATAGATACAAAATAATGCCTAGGGCATTGTTTGAATAATAGCCGGGATTAAAATTATTCCAATCAAAATTCAAAATTACACTTTTAGATATTATTTTGCACTTATACAGAAAGTCTAATTTTGAAATGTTAAATAACTTTGATGTAGAGTTATAGTTTCTATCAAATTCAGAAATTTACTGCTTATTTGCAAATTACATAGTAGGACACATAATTAATAATGATTAGCAAATTTTGATAATTTATTATAAAATTTTTGGCCAGTGTTAAATTATACCAAAATAATATACTGGGCAAAATTATATTATCAAAACTACATTTTTATTATAAAAATTTACATTATTCTTATTGCATAAAATCAATTTGCATAATATTATTAACTTTTATATGGAGAGCAGTCAATTAAAACACGGCTTATAGCATATCAATTTCAATTCATCAGGGAACTCTTTCTGACGATCACCTGAACCAAAATTTTCACTAATGGAAAAACAAATTTTTTGTTGGAGAGTCGTGACCTGTATAGTGGTTTGTCTAGAGGTCAACGTTTTATTCCACGGGACTCCTCTAAAAGGACGTTTGGCATGCAAGCCAAGAGCGTTATTATACAAGATAACTGGCAGGAGGTGCCCTTGTATAAAAAATCTTGGTGTGATGTGGGTGGTAAAGCCCAACTTCGTCAACGAAGCTATCTGGTCATTACTTCAAAGAAGAACACAGGGGAAACAACAAATCATACGTTTTTCTTAAGCCACACTCTCTTACCTGGGCAGGTGGTCTCCTCTTTTACTTTTTTTCGCTTCCTTGCCGTTCTTCCAAAATTTCGTGAAAAATGTGGGGATTTGGCTTACCCCTCCAAAAGATCAGCATTGTTTACTTTCCAAATTCGAACAGGCTAGTGAATTGCAACATGTGTTTTAGATACAGCGCTAGTAGATATGACTGTATGTTGATTGGAAGGCTGGAAAGAAATTGAATATTAATTTAGCTTTACAATAGGGATATACAAATGTTGCATTTGTTATATAATTTTTACTTGTACCTGGCACAGGTTATAATAGTTTGTTTATCATAGATTGTTTTTCTTCTTTTTTCTTTCTGTCTTTTTTTCTTTTCTTTCTTTTTTGTTTTTTGTGGTAATTGTTTTTTTTTTTTGTGGTCTTCGTATAGGTATTTCCCCTTTTTAAAAACTTCCTTTTTTTTTCTTTGATCGTAAAGTTTTTTCATATAGTAGTTAGAAGTTTTTCTTTCTACTTGGGAAGTTAAGGGAAGAAGATTTAGAATTAAGAAAGGAGGAGGCAATCATGATAAGCAGGATGTAAAAGCCTTTCGGTGATATATTAAGTTTTTCAGTTGCAGGAAAAATTAATATGGAAGTGAAGTTTACTATAGCAGATTGAACATGGGTAATTTGGACTTTTGTCGCAAAGAGCTGGGTTAGCTAATACTTGTAGATTAGGTGTGATCAATTGATCACTTGTTATACCAGTATGAAATAGATATGAAATAGAATAAGAGTATAATAAACTAACAAAGTATTGCTATGATTGCTGAATGTTAAAAAAAAAAAAAAACACGGCTTATAACATTTTTTGCAAAAATGAGTTAACAATACTATCAAATAAAGCATGCATTTGACTATATAATTTAGCATTTAAAGCATCTATTTGCATAATAAAATTTTTGTCGATGCCTATTTTTCTAAATGCCATATGTAATTAGAAGCAATCTAAAAATAGATTTTAGAAATTAGCTTGTTGATCCTTGCTGCATAGTCATAGAAAAGAGCTTGTATGATTGGCTAATTCATGTAGATCAAACAGGTTCTACTAATAATAGATCATCATTGTTGTTGTTACACTAAATTTAAAACGTGATTTTCTCAAAATGGAAAAAAAGCCATAAGCCGTGTTTTAATTGACTGTGCCCCATATAGCAATAATCAATCATTGTATATTAGAATTTTTAATTTTAAAAATTTTATATATGATCATTAATTGTTGCTATATATAAAAGTCAAAATAATACTATGCAAATAGATTTTTATACAATAATAAATATTTAATAAAGTTATATTAAAAGAACAAAATATACCTTCTCTGAAAGTTTGATACAAATCAGATAACTTTTATTAGTACAGTTTTTCATTTTTATATTTACAAAAATTTTGTATTTTTTTTGTAGAAATGTAAAATAAAAAGACCTATTAATGAAATGTAACAGATTTAAATAAAAATTTTAGAGAAATGTATTTGTTTTTCTAAATAACATTTATTACTGCAAAATAATCAATTTGTATAATATTATTATAACTTTTATATATAGCAATGATCAATGATCATATATAAAAAATTTTTTAAAATTTATTTTAAAAAGTTTTATATATAATCATTGATTATTGCTATATATAAAAGTCAAAATAATACTTTGCAAATTGATTATTATGCTATAATAAATATTGTTCAAAGAACAAATACATTTACTCTAAAATTTTTATATAAATTAGTTGATATTACATTAATATATTTCTTTATTTTATATTTTTTTTAAAAAAAAGTACTAATTTTTTAGTTATATTTATTGATATATTATATAAAAAACTGTAAAAAGTTCAAAGTACAATGCTTTTCTCTAATCTGACCCCTTTCTAATTTTAACATATTAAATCTCTCTAATCTGAACAAAATCTTCTAGAACAATTGTAAATTTTATTATAAAATTCAGATTAGTCATATATAACTTTTTGAAAACTGAACTTTTTCTAATTTTTACATAGTAAAAATTAGTAGTTCTAGCAGTTTAGACTAGATAGAGTTGACTGTATATATAGTTATTTTTGTATACAAATTTACTTATTATATAAAAGTTGATTTATTTAGTAAAGTTGTAACTTACCTATATAACAACTACTGTAAATTCAGATATGGGTACCTTTTTGTACTATGTACCCCTTGCTAGTTTGAAAGGCCTGATAGTAACTTATACTCTGATATTAATATATCTCCTATTAGTGTAATTATTATATACAAATTTGAACTTTAAAGGTAATTTATATTATTAATCACATGAATATCTTTATAGTAACATAATTTGTCTAACTATTATTTGTAGGTTTTTTAGTACATATAAATTATTCTAATATCAATAGATGTTTAATCAACTATAAATTTGACTTATATACTCTATTAATACAGTATGCCCTTGTATAGTGATTTAACTGAAAAAATTTTCTTTAATTGGTTAACCAAACTGAAATATTTGGTATCAGCTAATTCAACTGAATAAGATTACTTTACATTAACTTTCAGAAATTCTAAGACCTTTACTCAAATTTTTGTTTTATCTACTATGTCCATTCATTTTCTTTTTAGAACTTTTTAGGACCTTTGCTCTTTTATGATGTCATTTCATTTTATTAACCGATTCTCAACTGATTGTAGAGGTCAACCAATTAAGCATTCACTTAACTGGCTACTCAAAATTTATCAGTTTAGATTGGTTAACCGATTATAGCCCAACTGGTTCAAATCACAACCTCTGTATAAAAGTATGCTGAGTATATAATTGAAATATAAAAATACTCAAAGTACTCATGTCCAAATTTTATAGCATCTATAATTATATATAAAATTTTTAAAAAATATCTCTATTAAGTACTTTTTTTATATTAATTATAATTTATTCTTATATAGAGTAATCTTTATATAATCATGCTTCTTTATAATCACTATATTAATGTGTGCCCAACTGTATAATTATATGAAAAAATAATTGTATTAGTTAAAAATATGGTAAAAAGAGCTTTAAGTTGTAATTTATTGGAATTTAGTTAATAGAAGCAAGAACAGATTAAATAGTTTTGTATAAACTATTTTTTATAAAATTATTAATATATTTTAATTTTTTAATTTTATTAATCCTATTTTTATTATATATAGATTAAAATATGTACTACTACATAGTATACAAATATTAAATACTACTATTTTTTCTCTACTTTTATAATAAAAACTCATATAATTACTAAAGTATCTATGTATAATTTGCTATATTAACTATTTTTTACTAGAAGATTCTTTAGTTAACTAAAGCACATTTTTAGCTTACTATTAGTAGTTGTTAGACTTGTCAAAACTGTTAACTTTTCTTTAGTTTTTTTTTTACTTAGCTCTAGAATAAGAAGTATTTAAATCCATATTTATATAAACAAAATAGTATATTAAAAAAATAAAAAAATTAAAAAAGATGTAGTATTATGTATCTAAATATAAAATAACATTATATATTTTTTTTAAGTGTTAAAAATATTTAATTAATGGATAGGATTTAGGCATACTACTAGTAGTACTTTGTACTACATGGTGACACCATTTAAGGCCAATTATTGACTAATTTTAATAATAAAAAATCTATTAAAATATTTTTGCAAGATACTTTGAGTAAATCGCATTACGTAAAAAAAATATCATAACTTTAAACAGTCTTTTAAATTTTTTAGAGACCTTTGAAACTTGGCTATTTTTAGTCGTTTTACTAGTAAATTTTACTTATAAATTTTATATTAAAAACTACGTTTAATTTTTTAAATTTTTAAACTTATATTACTCTTAATATATTGGCTTAAATGTTGATAAATTTCATAAATTAGAATTAAAAGTTATTTTTTAACAACTTTTGATAAATTTAAACAAAATTTATTTAATAAATTTTTTTTTAAATTATTGTTAAAAATCTAATGATCCTATATGAAATACTAAAATAGTAATGATTTTCAACTAACAGCTTACAAACCTTTATAGTAGAAATAATATTTTTTATAATATTTAAACAAAATTTATTTAATAAAATTTTTTTAAAATTATGGTTAAAAATCTAATGAGCCTATATGAAATACTAAAATAGTAATGATTTTCAACTAACAGCTTACAAACCTTTATAGTAGAAATAATATTTTTTATAATATAACTAATAATAAAACTTTTAATTTAGTAAGCTATAAACATTTTTTATAATTTAAATTTAAATTTACTAATTCTATTAAAAAAATTTATAAAAAATTTAGCATTTATAGTGTACTACACGTTGTACATTTGAAGCAACAAAAAATAGCAGTTACAAAGGAATTTTTTTTTAAACAAGTTTATTATTAATATTAAAAAAAATTCTGCCAAACTAAACTATAGTATTGATCAGATTTTTGTATACAAAAATTATTTATATATATATTTTTCTAGATTTTTAACCTATTCTTCTAACTGTACTACCAGTAGTCTTTGGGCCTAAATTCTATCCATTAAAATTAAAATAGATTATCTAATAAAATTTTAAAAAATTTTACTTTATTTAATTGTTCTAAATTGTTGAAAATTGTCTAAAATTATTGTTTACACTTGTTTATATACAGCATTAGCTATATCTATAAACAAATATATATATACATGTATATATATATTTTTACTCTTTGACACATCTTGCTGATATTTTATTAAAATCAGTATTGTGTACTATTTATAGCCTGAAAATATATAATACTTAAACTAAAATTTGATATCATGTGGTTACTTTAGGAGCATCTACATGCAACTAGTTGCACTACTTTACAGATAAAGCAGATGTAAACTTTGTCAGCCCACATCAAAGAGCAATAGAGGATTTCTTTTAAATTCCTTTCACCTAGCATTAATGGTGGGAATAAACTCAACTATTCAAGAAAAACAAATGAGAAGAGAAACAAAAGGAGATAAAAAAAGAAAAGTAACTACAAGATCTAAATGAAAAACCAAAACTAACAAAAATAAAAAAAATTGAAAAATGAGAGAAATGAAAAAAATTCTATACTAATGATGTAAACTAACAAAAAAAATATAAAAAGCTACAAAGAGCAAAAGAAAAAGCACTAGCATTACTAAAGACTGGTACTAGAAAATAAAAATTATATAATGCTGCAAAAACCCATATCTGTCAAAGTATTATATATACAGCAAAGAAAATAAAAGAAAACAAGGAAAGAAAAAAACACTACGCCTAAAAGAAACTTTTAGAAGAAAGAATTTTTTCTGGTATTTTTTTCCTGATTGTCCTCACGTGTCATTTATTGTTTATTTCACAGGCATTAAAACTTACTTATGAACAGGCTCTGATTCAGCAGACACATTTCCAAATTGGAAGGAGTAAATATTGCTGATCTTTTGGAGGGGGTAAACTTGATTTTACACTTTTTGGCAAAAATTTTAAAAAAAACCAAAGAGAAATATCAAAGGTACCAAAACTTGTAAAGAGTGTAAGTTTTACGTTTTGTAAAATAGTATAGATAACCAAAAGTAAGTTTCTGTTTAAACTTCCACATCTTTTAACAAAAACTTCAGGGTTTTAGCCTACTACATTTTTCATAGAAATAAAGTCATCTACCCGGAGAGCCAAACCCACAAGGAGAAATCTTTTTTAGCACTATTTAAGTCTTCTTACATGCAATCTGAAGTCCTATATCCAAGTGGCTTCTAGCTAAAGTTTTTGTTATACATAAAAATACTAACTACAAAATTTTCATAAATTAGTGTTTATGAAATGCTTTGGTCCAGAGAATTGTCAAAAAAAGTTAATAATTTTTTTAAAAACAAATATATTACTATTAATAAAATATATAGTATATGTAAAATAAATAAAATATATAAAATAAATAATATATGTACAATAATAGAATATATAATAAATGCTTTTAAAAATGACATGCTATACATAAATTGTATGTAATAAATTTGCTTGCAGTAATTGTCTAGCAAATTAGATTGCAGCTCTATAGTAGTTTTTTAGTAGCTCTGATATAAGCTAAGTTGAATAGTAGTGGTTTTATTTAATTCTAATCACTATATTAAAAGTTATAGTTAATTTGTATTGATATCAATTCCTACAGATTAACAATACCATATAGTCATAAAAACAAAATGCTTATATCTTGTAATCTATTGGGTTGATTTTAATATTATAACAAGATTCTCTTCTTTACAAGTTTTCTTAATTAGAAGGAAGGTTTACTTAGTAGAAAATCAATTTGTTCTTTAGGAGATGGGTGGCAATCAATTAATCGACAATCACTTTATTGATATAACATTTCAATGACAATTATTTACTGACAAGTTCATTTTACTAACAGTTTATTTCACTGAAGCTCATTTCACTGACAAAGTAATTCTGGTTATTGTTGTTAGGGTCAGGGTAAAATTAAGTAGAATTAGGGCTAGATTTAGTGTGCTTTTTACAAAAGAACTTGTCAATGAAATGAGCTTCGGTAAACAAACTGTCAGTAAAATGAACTTGTCGGTGAGTATTTGTCGATGAAATGTTATATTAGTAAAGTGATTGTCAGTGAAATAATACGAACCTTAGAAAACTCTAGATTCTGAAAAAGGAAAAAAAATAATAGTAAAATTCTCACTAGTTCTTAGGGGATCACGAATTAACAACTAAAAATGTTTCTATAAAAATAATGATAGTTAAATAGTTATTAGTTATTATATAAAAAACTTAAATCTAATTTGTTGGTCTAAAGTTATCTTTTGCTATGGGCATCTCATTTAATATTTGCTAATTTCAAGGCAGATAATATAGAAATTAGAAATTAAAGAATACAATTAACATTATGCATACCTATTTCAGACCTTTTAGATTGATACTTTAATTAAGCATTTAAAAATTTAGACAAGATCTTATTTTATTTAGAAATTCAAAGTCAATAATTAAATATTTTAAATTATCAAAAATGATTTAAATGCATAATGAATTAAGCACTTGCTTTATAAAATGGTACTGTTTTGCCTATGCTATTTGGGCAATAGACTAGAAAATCCAGTCTTCAATGGATAATTTGTGTTTTTAAAAAAACAAATTGTTTGCTTGTAAATTTATTTTTGAAAATAATTACTTCATAATATGGTTGTATAATTTTGAATACTATGAAATTTATTTATTTGATTAAACAATTCAATCTAATTTAATCCTTTTGATCTATTTTTAGAACATCAAATTTTTAAATTTTTTTTAAATTAACCATCCTCAATAATTTACTAAATTAATATAGTTAATATAAAATAAAAAGTATAATTAATATCATATAACAGAACAATATTTTAAAACTTAAAATTAACCAAAAGTATCAAAGACTAGTTTTTTTAATCAATTCCATTTTATCTCTTAATAGCATCATTAGTTGGTTAATCAAATTGATAAAATTTGATAATGCATAATATAAAAGAGGGTAGTATTATGACAAATAATATTTATTATTTAACTTGATAATGTGAAACAAATAAAAAAAAAGAAAGAGATAATATGATATAAAATATTATTCGTTTGTAACAATTTAAAATTCGTAGCTTATATTCTGCAAATTAAATGCTTAAATCTCATTCGTCATTTAATGACCGATTTAAAATCTAATTATTTCTTTAAAAGTTTAAGCACTTCTCCACATTGCTTTAATGTAAATTCATTATTTGGATCAATTTCTAATGATCTATTTAAATCTGCAAGTGATTCTTCATATCTATTCATCATGCGATAGGTTGCTCCACGTTCTCCTAAAGCAAATGAATTATATTGGTTAATTTTTAATGATTCATTTAAGTCATCAAGTGATTCTTAATATCTTTTCATCATGCGATAAGTTATTCCGCGTTCTTGTAATGAAAACGAATCATTTGGTTTGATTTCTAATAATTATTTAAATCTACAAGTGATTCTTCATATCTATTCATCTTGCGATAGGTTTTTCCACGGCCAAGCACTGCGAATTCAGAATTTGGTCTATTTTTAATGCTTTATTAAAATCTGAAAGTGATTCCTCATATCTGACCATCTCATAATAGGTCGAACCACGGCATCTTAATGTCAATTCTAATGGTGATTCTTGTGATTCATCATGGCTGCCCTTATAATAGGGTAAATCACGAAATTTTACTGCCACTTGTAATGGCGATTCTTTGTCCATTTCGTAATATGTTGGATCATGTGATTTTGATGTGATTGTCTCATTTTGCTCAATTTCTTCAAATTTATTAAATCTATAAGAGCTTCTTCATATCTCTTCATCGAGAAATAAATGATTTCACGGAGTCCTAACGTATTTAAATGATCAGGCTTAATTTTTGATGAATTAGTTAAATCTGTTAGTGACTCTTCGTATCTATTCATTCTGAAATAAATTTGTCCACGCGTACTTAATGCCTTTGCATTATTTGGGTCAATTTTTAATGATCGACTTAAATCTGCAAGTGATTCTTCGTATCTACCTAAATTATAATATACTTCTCCACGAACACCTAATGAAACTGCATCATCTGGATTAATTGCCAATAATCTATTTGAGTCTACAAGTGCTTCATCATATCTTCCTATCATTCGATAAGCAGCCTCACGATATCTTAACACCTCAGCATCATTAGGAACAATTTTTAAATAATGATTAAAATCTGCAATTACATCTTCAAATCTGCACAATAACATATAAACTCCTGCACGAATTTTTAATACAAAGGTATTCTCTGGCTCAATTTTTAATGAGTTTGTTAAATATACAAGAGCCTCATCGTATCTACCTAACTTATTATATGCTATTCCACGATTTCTTAATAAAACTGCATCATTTGAATTACCTTCTAATAATTCAGCTAATCCTAAATAAAGATAATTTTCAGAATGCTGACTTGAATATTCTTGATTGACATTTTGCAATTGATTAAGTAATTGTTCTGTAAATGCAAATAGGTTGTTATTACTATAATACTGTAATAGAAAACACAAAATTCCTGTACTTATTATATAAAATAAATAACTTACCTATCGATGAAACATCTGCATTAATATTTTGATTACAATGATAAACTGGAGCTATTTGTATAATATTTAATTTATGACGGATTTCAGCAATGTTAGGGCGTAAATTCAGATCATTATTCCAAGCATCATGATAAAGTTTCATAAAATCAATTGGTATTCCATCAATTGGTGTTTCTCTTTCACCAGAAATTACTTTCTGAACTATGTCTGCAAGTTCTATGTTTTTAAAAGGAGGTACTCCACTTGATTGCTCCTAGAAAAGAACACCGAGACTATAGATATCAGAATTTTTATGTCGTTTGTATGAGAATTGGTTGTTGAGATATTCTGGATCGGAAAAGGCACATGTTCCGCCATGAACAGATTTTGTATCGTTTTCTAATGATTTAGCTAAGCCAAAATCTGTAATAATCATTCTACTGTCATGCACTAAAATATTTTTATCTTGCTAAAATAATATTAGCATGTATATAATAAATGAAATGAAAATCAAAATAAATTTAACAAAAAGTATCACATCTTACAAGATCACGATGAACAATATTTGCTTTATGTAAGTAATTAATCCCGCTAGAAATTTCTTTAGCCATTCTAATTTTAGTTGTCCAAACTAATTCCAAAAAAATGATTACGAAAATAACACTGAAGGTCGCCGTTATTAGCGAATTGAAGAATCATATAGTTTGTTTCAGTTTTTGGATCTAATTTACACGAAATTATCATTAATAACAATCAGTTATAGTATCTGATAAAGTTTTTGATATAACTTGACATACCTTGTGTGATTCCGAAGAACCTCATTGCATTGTCATGATGCGCGACTTTGTTAATGTTTTTAATCTTGAAGTATATTATAGAAACATAACGTAAACAAAAAGAGAGCTGTAAATAACATAATATTAATGGTCACTACTTTATGCTACTATTCGCACAGAACTCCGAATAATAGTCAAAATTTTTGACCAATCAAATTTCTTAGTTTTGCAAAATTTTAACTGTTATAGGAAACTGGAACCATTCAATGTCAAAATGACAAATATAAAATCGAGTTTTTTTTTATACTACATTTATTGTTTTGATTTTTTTTTTTAAGTTATACCTGATCTATCCAATCAGAATTTAGAATTTGCTAACACACAGATATCAAGTGTACTATTGCGTATCCTTCGGACAATTAGTTATTTTTTAAGTATGACCTTATTTAAATATTATACGGGTTCTAAGATTGGCGCCATACAAAATAACAGTATTTGAAAATTTCCAAGGATAGCTAACATCACGTATCTGATATACAGATTATGATAAAAATATAAATTATATGAAAAAGGGTAATCTAAACATATGTTGGCGATGCAATTTTACATTTAATAAACTACCCTAATCCTAAAGATATAAATGAATAATTTGGTTAATATTCGGAAATTTTGACTGCTCCTTGCCTGTGTTGTAATATATAGAAAACACAGTTATCTTAATGTTACTAATCAAATTATATATCGTAAATTGCAACATCTGTGAAAAGATTCTATATTTTACTATATAAATAACTAGCACTGGTTGTTTAATATATTTGATTTATATTCTATTTAATAACTCCATTATAATTTGATGAGCAAGCATTAAGATTTTCGTGGTGATAATTAGTAGAATCTTAAACAACGCAATATTGATGGTGCGAATAGTAACACACTGACATATAATAAAAATGATTAATACTTCTCTAATAAATCCATTCTCTGTATCATTAGCAGGATCATAATGTAAGCTCTTTAATGCTACAGTTTTTTCTATATCCTTTGAGTAAGCACAATGTACGTTGCCGAAACCTCCACTGCCCACTTTTTTCCAATCCTGAAAAGAATCATACTCAAATAATGTAATAAAATTTTGTTCTGAACCAATCCATGATTGAAGTATATAGTAGATTAATACAATACAGTATACGTACGATTATATATGATTTATATAGATATTTCAGTATTTAATACTGGTGATACAACTACCAAGAAAAAAATGGATGTTTTAGAATTGTTCGAATGGAGTCAGTTTTCCGAACAAGAGTTTTTTTTTGTACTGTTTTCGTTATGATGTTTGTATGGTATATAAAAATAGAAAATTTTTGATTAATAATTATCATATAAAAACTTATACATCCAATAAACAAACAGAGTCTACCAAATACATCTATGTACCCGCCCAATATTTATATTGTTTTTTAAAGAAATACCGTCAATTAATGATAGGGTTAGTGTTAAGGTAAGATTAGCAATTTAAAAGAAGAAACTATACTAAAATTTCATAAGGAAATTTTTTTGTTAGAACGAAGATGTTAGTTTATAAGAGAAATTTAAGATAAAAGCGATTTTTTAAAAAAAAGTTTAATTTTTTAATTTTAACTAGAAAAGTTAGGTTGAAATATTTTTATTATGCGTGGTGTTTCTTAGTATGATTAGATAATCTAAAATAAATAAGCAAAACTACAAAGTCAACTTTGATTACGTAACGTCATATTTTTATTTTAGATTATTCTAACTATACTAAGAAACACCACGCATAATAAAAATCAGCTTTAATAATAGGGATAAAAATTAAATATTTCTCAGATCTACAGGACTATTATACTTACAACTTAAAAATTGTTGTCTGTCTGCTATACATCAACATATCTCATTAGCACACCAATTATAGTGTATTTGTGATTCATTGGCAAAATCGTCGACTTAGTTGATTGGTTGATTGCCAATTAGGGGTATATCCCTAATACTAATGTGGCTTTAGTGTCCATAATCTGGATACTCTAGTTAAGAATATTATTTATTGTTTCGCTATTAAAAATCTATTAATTTTTTCAACATTCATGCCATAATAGATAAGGTAGATTGTTGACATTTTAAAAAAANAAGAATATTATTTATTGTTTCGCTATTAAAAATCTATTAATTTTTTCAACATTCATGCCATAATAGATAAGGTAGATTGTTGACATTTTAAAAAAAATTAGTAGATTGTTGACATTTTAAAAAAAATTAAGGAGTTTCAATTTTCTTATTATGAAAGATATACTTTTCCGCTTGGTTGCTATTTTCCTGTGTGCTCGGAATCAAAAAATATATACTTATTCATGACGAGTATGTCCTTATTGATTTTATTCTAATTATTTAATTGATTTATTCTAATTATTTAATTGATTTATTTAACTATTTATTTGATTTGATTCTTTTCTTAATAAAATTTGAATTCCTTTTAAAATAAGCAACTTCCTTATCGATTTGATTATAATCATTAGAATACTGTAATTACTAAACTTTTTGCAAAAATCAGTTAAAAAACTTATTTATTTCTAATTAAAAGTTTACATATATTAAAAAAATTCATGAATTTAATATAGGGTTAAATAATTTAACGTTTGTGTGTTGTCTGATCAACCTAAGACCAGATGTAACATTACACGACCAGGAAAATTCAAAACAAGCTTCATTTTTACCAAAAATCACATATAATTCAAAATTTCATATATGCACCTTTTCGGGTTTTAACAAAAAAAATTCCTTGCATGGTTTTACTCTCGCCTGACTTTTATAACTACCTTAACCTTACTTAAAAAATCACATAAAAAACTGCTTTTGATTTCACATTACACTTGATCTTATGGGGTGCGTCACAACGCACCTGTGCAAAATGATTTAATTCTTTAATATTTAACTATTGAATGGTACTAAATATTAAAATTAAAATCAATATTAAAAATTAGTAAAAACAAGCAATTGTTTTGTTAATAGAATACAGATATTTCTTGAATGGCAGATTTGTTTTTAATAATTTTGTTTTATTAAAATAAAAGTAATCATTAATTTCTGATTACAAGTACGCCACTGAGCGTCTCCGAAGGAGTTATAAAAATAAAAAATTTCTGATGACTGATTTCTTCAATATTTTTGACAAAATTTGTGCATTTATCATTTATAAAAATTTGATTGAACATTTTAATGCATAACTTCTATTTATACAAATATATTACAAAATGATGAAAATGCATCTTTTATTTCTATAAAAATAATAAAATTTTTACAAAATAATATTTATTAAATTTTGTTTAATCTTAAAGTCAAAAAAATAGAAAAATAAAAAATCAGTAATTTAAAATCATTAATTACTACAGAAGAATGCAGTCACCGGCATAGCCACGGGGCCGCGGACGACCAGAAAAGGCGAAATCCGTCAACAAATGACGTTAACATTGAGAGAGCCCGATCCAAGAAAAAATACAAGGGGTTTTCCGACGACACTTGACCAACCGAAGATGGAAAGTGGTTCCCGGGGCAGATGAAAAAGGGCTGACCATACAAGCGATCCGGCGGAATAGTTCCTTAAAGCTGCCTATGACCTGTTAGGGTACGGGGCACCGGACGTGGTGGGCCTGCTGGATTCAGTCGGGATAAGCGGACAATTGCAGGGAGGGATAGTTTAGTTAGAAATAACCCCTGATGTATAACTAATGTATGACCTAGATTTAATGATTAATAAAGAGCGTCACTTGACGTCCCCAGATAATCGCTATCTTGGGGTTTAATAAAGAAAAAAAAATCATTAATTACATTTTTTTTTAATGATCTTCAAATTTTCCATTATTTTGCAAACCGCAATAAATGATTGCATATTCATTTTAGGTTTAAAATTATCAAACCAAATCAAAAAATGATTTCGTTTTCTTAAATATAAAAAATTTTTCTAGATTTTTTTTTTTTGTAACTATATCTATCTTTAAAATTGGTTATAAGTTGCATTTTAAAAAAATAAATTATTGTAAATAGTTTTAAAATCGATGTTTGAAATATGAGCAAATCACTATTAATATAGTAGATTATATTTTCTTAAGGTGTTTGACCAATAATGATTCGCATTATTATTAGTTTCTTAAAGGTACATGTAAAACTGATTCGCTTAATTATAAAAACTCCGATTCACAGAAATTTAATTAAATTTTTTTAGGGCAGAAACCTATAATAGAGTTTTTACCGGCTCTGCTTTAATCATATTTTTATATAATTGTCCGGAGTGAAGCGGAGGACTTTAATGGGCGAGTAAAGTGATACATAATTTACTTTTGTGATGCACCAAATGTTATGTTTTTGATGCTCCTATTAGTTAATTCATATCATCACATCAAGAATGTAATTTGGAAAATTTCTGTCTGTAACAAAGCAAATCTCGTATGACTTCTTGTTGACTTATAAAGGTTTCCGTTTCATAGTTTATTCTATTTATTATATCACTAATATTTGAAATTATTATATCATATAATTTTTGAGGTAATGAAACACCACCCACATAAAATCAAAAGCACATCAAATAAATAAATATCATCTTAATCATAAATACTTAATCGAAAGGTTTGTACGTTCGACAATGATTTATAAATCATTATCAATCTCAATATATTTACTCAAAGATTCTAAAATATTAAAAGAGTAAGCGCGTTGATCATAAAATAAATTAACGGATATATTAATCAATACCTAAAATTTGCTTCGTACTAATAAGTTTACTGGTATACATTTGATCTGGATGCTTTAATAATGGTAATTCTCGAACCATCTTATCCGCTTCTAAAAATTGCTTTTTTATTTCGTTTAAATCTTCTTTATTCATATCGTTAATCCAATGGTAAATTTGATCCCAAAGATCGCCAGCATTAGGTCGATTTTCCGGATCAACATCCATGCATTTCATAGCCAATTCAACATAGCATTTAGGAGTTCCAGATGAAAGCTCTGGTCGTGATCCTCTAATAATCTTACATGCAAGTTTTGTATCGAATTTTTCTCCATCAAAAGGTCTTTGACCGGTTGTCATCTCGGCCATAATGACACCAAAACTGTAAATATCAGAAGCTTGCGTAATTTGATTACCTTGCAATACCTCAGGAGCGACATATGGTATTACTCCGTAAATCTCATCATTTAAATCATTTTCGTCTTTCTTTCTAGCTAATCCGAAATCAGTCACACGAGTTGTCTTTTTATCCGAATTTAGTTTTAAAATATTTCCACTATGAAAGTCTGCATGAATAAATCCACCAGAATGAATCCACTTTAAATCATATGCAATATTTTCAAGACATTTTAACTTATTCTTCCAATTAAATTCTTTAAAATTTGATCCTAAAAATTTACGAAGGTTTCCTTGATCGGCGTGTTGCATAACCATCATATATTCATTAGTTTCTTTATTTTGTGTTAAACCATAAAGACAAATAATCGAAGAAGACCCATTCATACATTTGTATTGATTCAAAAGCTAAAAAAAGAATAAGATTGTTTAACAATATTATATTATTCAAATAAATACAAATGTAAAATAAAAGAATTTTTACATCTTTTAAAAATGGAATTTCGTTAGATGAATAGGAAGCTTTAAGAGCGACGGTTTCATTCAAATTTCGCGAACCTTTCGAATTTCGCGAGCCATCCAACCATGTCGCTGAATAAACAACACCAAATCCACCTCGACCGATTTCCTTTATATCAGTTAACCTTTCAAACGGAATCCATTCAATCATACGATATAAATACGCAGTCCTAAATTGAATGGATTTTACAAACTCATCAATAGTCTTGTTTCCACTCGTCCATTGATATACAATCAAATCGATATCACAATATTTACACCAATCAAAACCACTATCGTTTTGATAAGTCGCATATCCACATTTTTTACAACAATCATGACTGTAAAAATTAAAGCCAGCTATCGAAGTAAAATCATCATCTTTACTCCCTTTAAAACCATCTATCTTCTCGACACCAATTCCGTAAAAATAGCAGAAGGCGGTTTTGAAGATTCCATTTTTATGACCTACTTCAGAGGATCTCTTATAATATTCAAATGCCTTTTGTTCATCCTTTTCAATAGCGATACCGTTAGCATAGCAGAAACCAGTCCAAAAAAGACTTTCACCATTCCCAAGACATGCGGCTTTCTGATAATACTCGAAGGCTTTACTTTCATCTTTCTCAACATTGTTACCATACATATATTGCCAACCTTTATAACATAATGACTCAGCTTTGACAGCTTTGGCGAAGGAATGCTGCCTTTTTTCCAAACACACGCCGTAAAAATACATGATGAAACTCGAAAAAAGAAAATCAATAAATTTTTAGACTATTTTAAATTCATTGACAAACAAATATGACCAAATTAAACAGTTGATCTACAATCTACATATGGGCGGATTCATTGCATCCACCCACTTATTTGCGCGGGTAATACAAACTCCTGGAGAGGAAATAGTCAATCGGAAAGTGCAAATTTGACTATTCCGGATCTGCCCGACGAAGAATCCGAACACGCGTAAAGAATTTAAATCGATCTTGGTGCACTAATTAAAAATGAAGGGAATTAAATTTTACATATACTAAACATCGTTCCAACCCTAAATTCTCTAATGTTAAGGCCCTAACCCTAAATTTTTATCTCACGCAATTTGTTTATTTACAAAATCGGATTTTGTGTTACCCGCGCAAATAAGTAAATTGTAATAGCACTAGTACTAGTACTTTTGCTTGAGCGTTACGTAACATTTCTAGTTCTAGTACTGTCCCCCAAAATTTTTTTATCGAATTTGTGCTGTATTTATAGTTTCGGAAAAAAATATGTGGGGGCTTTGTATTTTTTTTTTTAAATTAAAAAGGTAATAAAATAAAATATTTGCCTTTTTTTATAATAAATGGAATGATTCGTCTCACATGAGTTAACTATGTTCAAATTAGCCTCTTTACATTTCTAAATACCATTTAGTCATTTTTTATAATAAATGGAATGATTCGTCTCACATTTTAACTGTGTTCAATATCCATCTTTTGTTTATGCTGATTGAAAATTAGCCTCTTTACATTTTCTAAATACCATTTAGCCATTATCAAGAGACTATATATATTAAAATGAGTAAAAAAAAATCTTGAAAGCGAATTCAGTTTAGATTTTTTAAATTGTTTATGGCAATTCAAACTATATTCAATAAAATAGATAGATGAGAATAATTAAATGTTAAATGTATAGCCGTTATATTTGATTTATACTGTAATGCAAAAGAATCTCACATTAAGTTTATTTAGATAATAACGTGAATGTCAACCAATCAAATTTCAAGTTTAATGTCGTCGATAGTGTCATTTTTAATATTTTTATTGGTTACATTCAAAAACATGAAAAATTAATAAAATTTTTAAAGGATTAAGCAAAAAATGATAATTGACGTACTGTACGAACGGACATATTTAATATTTCTAGTTCTGGATGTCATTTCCACTCGTTAACTCACGTGCTACTGTAACATTCTAACTATAGTTGTAGACGCTGCTGCCACAATGATTACTAATCACCTCATTGTACAGCACATACGAATAAAGAAATATGAACGCACGTACGTACTTAATTCTACGTATTTTTTTAATTATCTAATATCGATATCGATATGGATCTAGAATCGGAAAAATGGACCAAGCAATACCTCACTAGATTTCATTCATATAATAGTTTGGAAAAATTCAAAACTAATGGCACTAGATTATCTAGTAATAGCCGTAAAGTTTTCTTATTAAATATAATAAAACCGTAGTTTTACGCAAATTTATCTTTACTCAAAAGTATACATCAAGTGATTTTACTAACGATGTAAAGTGTTATTTTTATATTCTAATAAATATTTATTATTTATAAAAAAAAAAAATTTATTAAGATTTATTACAAATATATCTTATTATTTAGATAAAACAATATCGAAAAGTGAATTATGTGAATCTATTTTAAAATTTTTTGCAATCGTTAAGCAAAATGTGAATGAAGTCATATTTATTCATGAATATGCATGTGATGGAACTCTTCGTCAATATTTAAAACAAAACTTTAGTAAGATTAATTGGAATGATAAGTTACGCCTTGCAAAACAACTTATTTGTGCTGTAAAATGTTTACACGATATTGGTTTAATTCTTTTGAATATGGTACTCATTTACACTATATAAATTATTTAATTTTTTTAGCAGTATTAAATTAAGAAATACGTACTAAAATCATTAATTTATAGAATTCAGAAAAAGTATTTGTTCATAAAGGCGATATTAAAATATATGCTTTTCAACATCAGAACGTTTTCAATAAGTTTAAATATATTCAGTATATCGATCCTCAATATTTACAAAATTTTGAAACATATAAGATTAATAAAAGTTCAGACGTATATAGCATTGGGGTCTTTTTATGGGAAATTTCAAGTGGAAATATTCTATTTAAATCAGAATCAGCTTATAGTTTTAATTTATTAAACGCAATCATTCATGGTAAACGCGAGGATACGGTCATTGGAACGCCTAAAGAATATATTAAAATATATACAGGTAAAATAAATTACAAAATTAAATCTAAGTTTATAATTCTGATTACTTTAACAATCTTAAAATTTCATATCAAAGTAGGTCAAAATTCAGCATCAGCCGTTTTCAGCATCAGCTGCGACAATCTTTATGATAAAACGGCAAAGGAATTAGAATTAATTTTCTTACTTATTACATCTCTTAAGAAATATTTAAATGATGATAATTCAGTAAATAATCAAAATAACTTAAACAAAGAAGACTTATTTAATCAAAATAATTTATGTGAAGATAACTTATCTATTAATCAGGGTGACTTAAATGAAAATGGATTATTTAATAATCAGAATAACTTATTAAATTTGAAAAGTTCTTTGCAATCTTCTTTAGTTGACATAAGTGAAAAAAAAAAGCTGAGGATAATAAAGAGCAGAAATTTCTTTATAACTTAAATCAATTTTTTATAACCCAATTTAATACACAAGGTGGCGCGATGAAAGATAAATAAATCCTATAGTTTATTGTTTAAAAAAATATATTGATGATAATAACAAAAATCCAGAAGAAATCCTCAATGAATATTATAATTATAAGTATAGATCTTACTTTATGAGTATTATTGGTTTCTTTCATGAATACGGAATTGGAACAACTATTAATTACCATAAGGCGTACGATATGTATAAAAAAGCATCTGAAGATTATTATTATATTGTCGTGGATTCTTCGAACAATATTTTAGCAAAAAATTTATTAAAAGAGAATCAGTTTATTGGATTAATTTCTCTTGGTTTACTTTATCTTGATGGAAGAGGTGTCATGGTAAATGAACAAGAAGCATTAAAGTTATTTTTAAATCAGTTTCTAAGGGACCAAGTTTAGGAAAATTCAACTATGTAAATCAAAACTATATGTGGTACTAATTAAAATTAATTATTAAGGTTTTTTTGAATTTAATGTTCAGGATAGTGATTGATATTGACTGGGATTATTTATCACATTTTATATATAATTTAATAGTAAAGTGTGACTTGTGTGTTTTAGATGTTCAGAACAAATAGCTTTATTTTTTTAATTATTTTAGTATAAATCAATTCTTAAACACCTTTTTAACAAAGTTACATTGAAACTTTTTTTAATATTAATATTTAAATTTTATACCAACTCTTTACAAAAATTCTGTTTCATGTTGTAACTACAAATTCTAAGAGAGGTATTTTATTGTGGCAAAAAATTTAATACTAGAATAAATATTTTTAACTTAGCTTTGTTATAAAGGTGTTTAAGAATCGATTTATATTAAAATAATTAAAAAAAGTAAAGCTATTTGCTCTAGATATCTAAAAACATACAAGTTATTTCTTACTATTATATTATATATAAAAAGTAATAAATAGCTCCTAACCACTATCTTGATCACTATTCTGATTATTAAATTCAAAAAAATCTCTAATAAATAATTTTCATATAATATCATATATAGTTTTGTCAAACATTGTTAACTGAATACACCAACATGAACATTGAATTTGATCTTTAGCTAAAGAAGAAGTATTAGTTCAAATATCATCTTATTCAACTAAATTGTTATACTAGTACATAAAAGAATAAATACCTAAACCCAATAGTACTATACAAGACCCAAATCTCTAAAAGATACAGACCAAATCTACCATCCTTCGATCTATGTCTTCCATTTTTTTGAGCATTTGGTCTTATTCTGTTATAGTTTAATGATTAAGTTGATAATATGGGCAGTCAAAAGTAGAAACCAAGTAAATTGTTTTTAGTAAGTTTTTTTAAAACTTTAAATTAAAATATCTTGACAACTATTAAACCAAATCTAATAATTTTTTTTTATTTTAATTCTATAACTATATAAAATTAAAATAAAAAAAATTTATCAAGTTTGGTTTAATAGTTGTTGAGATATTTTAATTTAAATTATAGAAAAAATTTACTTAGAAACAATTTCCTTGGTTTCTACTTTTGACCGCCCATATTATGGATGTTAGAATATTAATTAGATTTAGTTAAGGCATCCAAGCTTTTCTCAGTGAACATTAATTTTTCATCCCTCTCATATTTTTTTTATACATTCTTGTGATTGTACTACTATTGCAATCATTATAAATACTTACTCCTATTCTACTCTTTTTTTTTACTTCTATTATCATCTTTACTTTTTTTATTTACCTTTTCTAATATCTCTTACTTTTTTTCCTCAAGCTGTTCTCTACTTTACTTGGCCATATAACTTACTGCATTAATATGATGTGTTATCTTGTTCTTAAGAAAACTCTATAGTAAATAAATAAAAAATACTTATATCTTAAGATCTATCAACCCGATTTTTATGATTTTATTACCATTAGAATCACAAAAATGCACTACAACTTTCAATTAAGCAACATGAAAGATTGACTTAATAAAAAAACTTTTATATGTAAGCAAGTTCTATTTTTACACTATAGAAAAAACATATGATTTTCAATTTTGTCTATTATAAGGTTTATCATTTTTTTCTCTTTAAAAATGATTTACTAATTAAGTATTTACAGCAAGAGGGAATAACTACTAAAATTGAAGTTTGCTTCTTTTTATATATCAAAATCAAAAGCTTATATTCTCAAGATCAAAAGTTTATCAGATTCAATTTTCAACTTTTATCAATTGTATCTGAATTATAAGAACTGCTATAAAATAATTTTGATTTATAACCAAGATAATTTAGCATGAAACCATGAAACAATTTTTTATATAGTTAAACAGTTCTTTAAAAATAAAAAATTATGTAGTAATAAAAGGATCATTTATGTAAGGTCTCAAATTAATTGTACAAATCTTATTTAGTGAAATAGCAAAAAGCAATAGATGATATATTTTTCCAATAATTAGACTTGTTTTGATGTCTGGTATAAAAGATTTTTTAAATGAGTTGATTTTATTTAAAGGTGATATCATTTGTCTGTATATAAAAAAATAATAAAATTTAGTTTTACTATCTACTATTATGTGATTTGTCCACCCTTAATTTTATTAATTCTGCAATAAACAAATTAATTTAAGTTTATTTTAGAATTATCTGATTAGAGTAAAAATAAGTAAAGATACAAAACTGCTCTACCCAGCTTGTATACTACAGTAATTGTAGTATAATAAAAACTGAATAATTAATAGAATTCCTTTAAGAAAGAGAATTAAATTTTAGATATAATTAATATAATTCAATTTAAGTGGACTTTGATAAACAGTATCTTAAGCAAGAATTTTTTTATTTGCTTATATTATTTTTATTTTTTAATCTTTCTATTTTCTTGTATTAATAGCTTAGAACTTTTAAATAATATTAATCATGAGCAAGTTTATTTGATATATTTCTAAATTTACATTTAAAAATTTTAAAATATTAAAAACAGAAAAAAAAGGCAATTATAAGAAAACTATTTGTTTTAGCCTTTTTTTTGTATTTGAAATATTTTATATTCTGATATGGAAAAGTAACACATCCTATTTGTATATCTGATTGCTCTTCATATGAAATATACTCAACATGTTAATAGCTATAACTTTTAATTTGATTAAAATTATTTCTTATGTAAAGACTACTACCAATACCAAATTATGGACCATAATCAAAATAGCAATGAATTGCATATTTTGGCTCTTTCACATGACTTAAAATAAAGGATTGAATAGTACTATTTTTCATTGAAAAAAATAAAGCTATCATTACAAAATATCCAACTCTTTGATTTATTCCAATATGTAGAATTATACCTACCAAAAATTTCATCAGTACTATTAACCTTTATAATTAAAACAGTGTTGGCTTGCTAATCACATAAATTCTAAAATAATTCTCTGGTAAAACCATCTCTGGATCCACAAAGAAGTAATTTAAAATTATATAGATTATTTGTTACAAAATATGCTTCAGCTTTCTTATTAACCTATGATGCAATTTTGAATGCATGCATTTTGTTAATAATAGTTAAAAATGGCTCAGTTGCTTGTGATAGTAACTTAGATGTTAAAATCATTTGAAATAAAAGTATTTTTGATATTATTTGCTAATTTGGTATAATGAACCTTTAAATATATCATTCCAAAGATTTTTTCAAGAATTTGATAATATAAATATACAATATTAACAATATCATCATTAGATATTTGAAAGAAGTGAATAGCTTTTTAAAGTAGATTAAAGCTAGAAATTTTTATTAGTCCAGCTTGTAGATTCGGATGATAAACCAGGACCCTGAAATATACATAGATAGATTAGATATTAGTTTGCTTATTTTTTACATTTTTTATACAGATCTTTCTATTTATAGTAATTTTTGCTTATTTTTGAAGTTTTTTTGCAGATCTTTCTATATTTAGTAACTTATATTTAACCTAACCTATTTATATATATTTTGGAGTTCTGATAAACCAAGGTTTTGAGCAATTCACTATTTGATGACATAATCCCAAATTTCCTTTCTTCATTTGTAAATAATCTCATTTGATTTGTGAAATTAATGCATTTTCAGGAAGTGAGATAAAATCTTCTAACTCAAAAAGCTTATCTAGATATTTTACCACAATATTATTGCATCATTGTTGTAATTTTTGAAGTTAATTGTTTTGAAGACTTGTTTAATAGAATAAACTAAAATATTTAAACTGGTTCCAATCTCTAATTTAGTATTATAATAATATAATAGGACTTCAAATATATATCAGATATAGATAGGTTAGGTTTATTATAAAATTATGGTCCAGTGCATAAAGATTTTTATCTCAAAAAGTTTCATAATTTTAACTCTTAGTAAAAGTTTTTATAATTTTTATTAATTATTAAAAATTTTTTAATATAAAATAAAATAGGTTTTAATCTAACTTATTATATTATTTTTATTGTTTTAACATTGTTTTATTTTAATAAATTTGCATGTACAATTTGCTGTATTCAAAAAAAAGGAAAAATGTTTTTTAAAAAAAAAGATATTTTAAATATTTTTGCAACCAATATGCAGTTTTATGAGCTTGTACTATGCATGTGATAAAGTTATAGTTAAAATTTGAGCAAAATTGAGTCACTAGTTGTGAAGAAATAAAGCTTTAAAGTGAGGTAATTTGATTTTTTTACTATATATGCGTATATATAAAGAGCTTTTCTAATGACCAGCCTGGATAATTTTATTAAAAATCATCCTTACCTATATATATATTGTGTAATATAAACACTTCCAAGTTTGTTTATTATATAAATTATATTACGTAACTAAATAATTATTGTACTATATACCCACGTAATGTCATTATATATTCACCATATACCCCAGTATCGCAGATGATCTATAGAAGTTCTTACAGACAGTAAGGACAGTGCAATTTACGAGAAATTACTAAAACACCTACTAATACCCCAACCCTAACTTCCCTAACTAAACTATTCACGTGATTTTATCTGTCTCCAAGAACTGTCCATAGATAGTCCAGTATAAAAATTTCACCCACCTGATTTATATTCACAGCATCGCTATAAAAGTTTCTCTACGTGATTAAAGACTATTTCAACGGCTATTTTACTATATAACAACCTAAACCTGAACCCTAACTGAGCATTCACTCTAACTCTAACCTAATATAAACGAACTTAATACTCTAACCCTAACCTAAAAATAAACGAACTTGATACCCTAACCCTAATCTAAAATAAATGAACTTGACACCCTAACCCTAACCTAATATAAAAATTTAGTAACAATCATGTAGGGACGAAATTTTTATATCGATACTAGAGAACAAATTCTATAGTGATAGTACTAGATAACGATAACAGTTTATTTAATTAAGTATTAAAGCCGCATAAATGTACATACACATTATTACATTTTGTATGAAAAAATGATCACTGATTTAAAGAGATTTATTATAGCTAGAAATCATAAAACAAGCTATGCATTTTGACAGTATAAATAAGTATAGTCGGTTGCTTTACAAACATTACAAGGTGCACTGAAACTTCTTGTATTATGCCCTCCTTGAAAACAATTGTGACATGTGTACACATCTCTAGAGTGAACATTAGCACTTGTCGATTTATCTTTTGAATTCTTTAGAGCACCTTCTTCTATAGCTGCTTTTAATCAGTTAGCTGGTCTTTCTCTTGGTTTCATTTGTAGTAGATTATCAATTATATGCTGACTTTGACTACTTGTAGAATTAGAGTTTGCTTGCTCTACTTGTTGAATCAAGCCTTGTAAAGTAGCTACAACATGCGTTAAGCAAAATTCTGCTGCCAATGATGCTAATTTACGTCTTAAAGCTGCACATTCACCATAAATTTGCCTTGACATAATAGATTCTTTAATTTCAATATCTTGAATGAAAGTATCTTGTTATGAATTCCAAGTATCACATATAGAAGTTAAAGCCAAACTTTCAGTCCTTGTATTAATAGTATTAGCAGATAATCCAGAAGAATCATATGTTGTATTAAGATCGTGCATCTCAAAATCCTTTTTGTACCATCGACTCTTTATTAAAACCAACTAGATTTCGCAGTTTTTGTTTGTAACATTATTTGGAAAAAGTGGCAACAAACTAATCCTTTACTAATTAAAAGTAGGCATGTACAAATGTGTGAGTTGTCTTGAAGCAATGCTACATAGTTAAGCAATGTTGTATTTGCTGGCATATGCTTGATCTCCCAAATTTCCAAAATATTACTGATACCAACACGGTTAATGAGAGACTTGAGTGCAATTTGGTATTTGTCAGTGTGATCTTTGAGACAATTAGATGTATCAAAATCATTGACCTTTTAAAAGTTTAAATATTAATATCAAACAACTACTTATATTAAACAACAAATTTAACCTTACTTCATTACAATTATCATATCTATTTGAAGGGATCAACTTTGAATAATATTCAAAACAGATATTGATTTGAGCCTTTTGAATTCAGAAAATTTCATCAGTTAAAACTGATTTAAGTAGATCAACTATATCTGGAAAGACACGAACTGCTGACAATAATCTAATAGTAAATGGTAAATTTTCCAAATAGTCACAATACTCAGCTTTTTGAAGTTCGGAAGATAACATATTTTGTATCCCATTAAAACAATTCATTAGTGTTGAATGTGAATTAAAATATTTATGTATAATGCTATTAATAGAATCTACTAGTTGAGTAGAAGACATTCCGGCATTAAATTTCTAAAAAAGAGTATTATATAAGTCAATTGAAACCTAATCCTTAATATGACTATAAGTTTTATTTTAATTATCTGAAAGGTATAGCACTTGGCTCATTTTTCTTTAATCGAGTATAAATTATTCCTCAAATAAGATGAAGCTTCTGGAAATTTAATATATAATGAATTGAATCGTGATTCAAAAATCTCTTCAAACAAGGTATTATGGCATATAAAGAAATCATTTTGAAATGCTGTAAATTCGGAACCAAGTGAACGCATTAAATGTTTTTTTATGTTTTGAACTATATAGGAAATGCAGTGTAAATGTCGAGTAGTTGGAAGTGTAATTTCAATTGCCGGCCCTAGTCCAATCATAATCGGAATATATTGTTGTAGGTGGTAAATTATTTGTAGCTGCAAGAAGATTTTTAAGAACCCATATGTATGACAAAGTTGTTTTGTCAGACATTAGTGTTTGACCTACTAATCTTGAATGACGATGCTAATCAACACCCAAATAAACATAATGTCATCTGTTATTTATTGGTTCGTACAGTATTATCCATCAGATAACTTTGTGATACTTTAAGTATAGGTTTTGTTGGTGAGAGGTCATCCAAAATAAATAAAAAAGACAATTTTTAATACAATAGTATAATATAAACTATGTAGAATCGTTCTCTTTCATTTTTAATAGTTTCTTTAGAAGGTTCGAAGCATCAATTCAGGGTCTTGCTCTGGGTCTGTTATATCGAATCTTCAAAATTGTTGAATAGCATTTGCCAAATCTTTGTCCAAAAACAATTGCTCCTTGAATTCGCCATTAAGAAGCTGCCATAATGTATACTAATTAATGTCATAAATTGTATTTACATAGAATTTGATCTTGTCCATTACATTCTGAGGAAGCTGTCTATAAACATTAGCAATGTGAATATTGTCAGGGCTGGGTATATGACCTTGATGTTTAAGGTCCATTTTAGTTATAGTTGGACTTGATGCATTAAGTGGCCAATACATATTAATAAAGCAAGTGCAGCCTACCTAAATTGATTCTCTGTTACGCTGTTGCGAGGGATCAATAGCTGTTTTTTTCGATTGAAAATTTCTAGCATGTCGGCATTTAAAACATACTTATACACGTCGCCATTTTTATCCAATTTTTTGTCTTGAATTCACTACACAAACCCAGTCCACTGTTCATATGCCATTAATACCAAATACACATGGTCCCAATGCTTAAATATCATTTCAACACATAATCGTGATGCTTGTACAAAAGCAGCATCAGGTATTGAGAGTGTTTTGGGTGACCTTCGTTTTGCTATTTCGGCATGTGATTCTCGAACCTCTTCATGACTTTCAGTACAAGATGAACTATCTTCCGGAATACCATCTTTTTGAATATTTTCATAATTATCATTACGACTTCCAGTGTAAAACAAATTGTCTTCTTGAAAATTATTATAAGCTTGATCATTACTTTCGGCCTGAAAATTAATATCGCCCTGAACAATATGAAAGCATTCTTCTCCATAAGTTTCAGCATAAGAAAACCTATTTTCTTGATTATCATGAGATTCTTTATAATCGATATAATTATTAAAACTTTAGTCAATGATAATAAACATATCCATTTTCGCAAAATAATCTGTTAAAATAAAACAAGGTGAGACAATAGGTAACTGCTACAAGAATTAATTCAGACGCAAATATAAAAAAGATCAGCTAAGTAAAATTAACAAAATGCATTTACCATTGCTATAATGCAAAAAAAAAAAAGCAATATATGAGTTAACTATATCAGCTCAAAGGTAAGACTTTAAACTCTCTTCTTGTTGATTATTTCATATGATAAAATGTTGAACTGCTTATTCATTAAAATGGACAAGCTACAAGAAATAAGACGAATATCGAAGCCGAAGTAGAATAATTATTGAAATATTTTGATCGAAGATAGAACATGTGTATAAGATAACAGGTAAATGTTGCAGATATTAGTGTGTGATGCAAAACAACCTGAAATAAGCAAAAATAGACGAAAGAAACATACTAACCAACGTAGAGTTAATAAGTAAACTGTATATTAGATCGAAGTATGGCTTTTTATATTTGCTTTTTGAAGTATCCTCGCGATGAATCTAACTCTTCTTTTGTTTCGCATTTACAACAGTTCTATATCACAAGACAAACACCAAACTACTTTTATTAAGAACTGCATACAGGCAACAAGAAGAAAATTGATTGTTTGTTATTTATTTACGGAATAATTGCATCATAAATAGCACCTGCATATGTTAAATAAACTCTGATATATGAAATTGTATGTATAATGACAATTATATTCTATAAAATATACTATAGGTTGGTGTTTTAATAAATCCGTTAGGATGATTTTTATAAAATCTCTTATATAGTAAATATTGTTAAAAAAAGTTACTATTAATAAATTTTTTATTTTATCAATAAATAATCAAAATAAGGAAAAATAAATTTGTCGCACCCACGACATGTCGCACCCCTGCTTCGACCAATCAAATCGCACGATTTTATAGCTAAAAAAATTTATTTTTTAAAAATTTAAAATTTTACTTAATAGAGTGTAAAATATATATAAAATAGCACGTCATATAATGTAAAATTTTATTCTGAACAACTTTTCCTAAGTCATAAAGATAGATTGTCTTAGTAAAAAAAATGTTTTATAAGAAAAATTAAAAATTTCCAACGTTAGCACATATAAACCTTTTTTTTACTAAAACAATCTACTGTTTAAACTTAGAAAAAGTTGTTTAGCATAAAATTTTACATGTAATACTTAAGTATAAATATGGATTATATTTGTAAAAAAAAGTTTTTTATGTGCTAACAGTTGAAATTTTTGATTTTTCTTATAAACATTATTTTTTTACTAAGACAATCTATCTTTATGACTTAGAAAAAGTTGTTCAGAATAAAATTTTACATTTATGCTTTGATATCACTTATTTATTTTTTACATTTTACTAGTAAAATTTTTAATTTTTAAAACTTAAAATTTTTTGTTTACAAACTCACGCGATTTAATTAGTTGGAATCAGATGGTGTGACATGTCACAGGTGCAACAAATTTCTGTTCCTCAAAATAATTTTATTTTTATTAATCCGGTAATCTAATAAGTATATTAAATTAAAAAAATCAAAAATTAATTTGTACAAAAAATAGTTGAATCAGAGCTATTTGGGGTACAAATCTTTTTGTATTAGACTATACAAAAAATAGAAAGATCTGCAAAAAACCTCAAAAATAAGCCAAACTTACTATAAATAGAAAAGATCTGTATAAAAAACCAAAAAATAAGCAAACTAATACCTGATCTATCTATGTATATTTTATATAGTAGTACTAATGTAATAATTTAGTAAAGTAATAAATTATTTATTAATACTAAATATTTAATTGAAATTTTATAATTTCAAAAATAATTCTGTTGCATGTTCTAATAAATCTTTCACTGTTTTAGAATTATTTGTCACTTCATCAATTTTTGATTTGTCTTTGACTATATTTTTGTTATTATCTTTAATAAGATTTTTTATTAAACTTGTTATAAGTGCATTAATATATTTTTGTTATTATCTTTAATAAGATTTTACCAGGAACGAATGCAATGAGTGCATGGTTTTATGCTGGTTGGAGTAGTATTTGTCCGCAAAATCTTAAGTTTGATTGGTCCGCATGACTTATTTGTCAAATTTTGGTTATTTTTCATGCATGATTTCATCATGCCATTATTCTTCACATGCGAATTCATCACGCCTTATATCAGTATTCTTATATGGCATAGATTGACAAATGTGTAAATACATAATTATAGTTTGTGGTTTAAATATAACGATAAGAACTACAAACATAAGAAATATCATAGCTGCAATAACTAATGATATTAAAAGCAAGAATTTTAGACGCAAAAATTGGTAACTCGTTGTAAATTAATTTGTCTATTTACTTGATATTTGACATTTTTTATTTTTTTTCGTAGGATTTTTTATTGGGTTGATTAAATGATAATCACTGATCATCAAAGACAATGGCAAAATAGTTTTCGGATAACTGATGATTTTATAACCTACTAACTATAAATGCATTAGAATAGTGCCCCCTACCCCTAGCTATCCCTCAAATTGGTAATTGGTAAACGTTGATATTCTATTTTTTTTTATTATATGAGAAAATGCTAATATACAGATATAAGGATTATGATTATCGCTGTAATTGTGTTGACCAATGACGTAACTATAATGTCATAATTGAATGCTATTAATTGTGCGTGACTAATGATGTAACAGATGATTATAATTTAATATTTGTGAATTAATAGTCAATGTGTGATTGTTTAAAAATCGATTTTTTTGTGTATATTAGATTATAACACTTTGCAAAAAGATGTGACCCGATGATTTTTTTAATGATAATAGCTGAGAATCATTGAGATTCCAGATTGTCTGTTACTTTATATTTTCAATCGAATACATTTATATTCTTTTGAAATTGGTTTAATTCTTAAAATCTCAAAAGATCAATAAAATTGATTATCGCACGACATTGTGATTTGCAGAGGTCACAACTTTTGCAAAGCAAAATATAGAAAACTTAATCACATGCATTAGTGAACCACATGCTATGTATTATTAGAATAGTAATTAAAGTTTATATTTAAATTTTTTACAATAGGTTAGCTGCGTGACGCAGTCGCAGAACATAAATAACGATTTTGTAATATATGTCTTTTAATGTATTTTATCCGGCAAACTCGCATGATCCTGAAACTATTTCTTTTTGTTATGGTAAGTAGGCTTGCTAATAATAAGCTGCATACAGGATTTTTCGTACTATGTTAGTTGATCATGATGACTCAATAGTTGCTTGTGCGTGATATCCATAAAAAAACATTGATTGTTGTACCAATGTAGTTATGGAAAAATTTTTAAAAAAAGCAAATTGTCTAACAATTGAACAGTGCCTAAATAGGCAACTAATTAAAATTTTGTGCTTACCTGAGATTGGCTTATCTGCGTTCCCGATTAGGACTAATGGCTGTGTTTCTGGGCCTGTTTCTGGCATATCTCTGCTTAGCCATCTTTTCAATCTGTTGATTTTTGTCAACTGATAAAAAAAAAGATCTGTAACTTGGTAAAAAAATTATAATTTCAAAGCAATAATTAACTCATCCGACATTATTGCGACATTTAATCATTGGATAATTATATTATCAATATATGAATTATGATAATTGTTCAGTAAATCACCAGGGTGAGAATGAAGATTAATTCGGTTCACTTCAACAATAGTTTTCAAGAGAATGTATGTATAATTTATTCGTTCAATGAATTACTGAAGTGAGTACAAAGTTTAATTCTGTTTGCTTTAATAATTATCTTTCAGGAGAATGTATGATTAACAGTAATCATTTAATCGTTCATTGAATTACAAGGATAAATATGAAGCTTAATTCTGTTCACTTAATGATTGATTGTGTTTCAGGATAATGCATGATTAATCGTAATTATTTAATCTTCAATAAAATTACCAGAGTGAGAATGAAGTTAAATTTGGTTCACTTTAATGATTGTGTGTCAAGAGATTCGTCTAATCATTCAATAAATCATCAGGTAGGTACGAAGTTTAATTCTGTTTACTTTGATAATTGTGTTTCAAGTCAATGTATAATTAACCATTATCATTTAATCATTCAATAAATTACCAGGTTGAGTATGAAGTTTAATTTTGTCCACTTTAATAATTGTGTTTCAATAGATTGTATGTACAAATAACCATAATCGTTTAATTGTCCATTAAATTACTAGTATGAGTATGAAGCTTAATTTTGTTCACTTTAACAATTGTGTTCCAAGAGAATATATGATTAACCATAATCATTTAATCATTCAGTAAATTACCAAGATGATTATTAAGTTTAATTCTGTTTACTTTAGCGATTGTGTTTCAGAACAATGCATTTACCGTAATCATTTAATCATTTAATAAATTACCAGTTTAAGTACGAGGTTTAATTCAGTTCACTTTAACAACCGTTTTTCAAGCAAGGCCATGCAAAGTTAATTTCTATTTTGCATAATATGGTGTTCCAACATTCAGTCAGCGGGTCAAGGGTTTTTTTTTTATCTACTGAAAATTAATAAGCTCATATTTACATATAAGGCCACACAAAGTTAATTTTTCAGTTTGCATAACATGGAATCGGAAAATTTTGGATTTGTTTTTTGTCACCGTAAATAGCAAAAGTGAAATGATTGGCGTAATTGGATTTTTTTTAAAAAAATTTTTTTTAAAAATTGGATTATGCAAAAATCGAAAAATTAACTTTGCGTGGCCCAATGTATTAGAGTTCTAATCCAGATAGCACTTATCCGAATAATTATCAGTTATCCCAATAATTCGGATGTGGATATACGGATGACGGATTTATCAGATTGGACCTCTACAATGTATAATTAACCATAATCATTTTTTCGTTCAATAGAATTATCAGCATAAGTATGAAATTTAATTTTGTCATGATTGCGCTACAAGATAATATATGATTACTGTAATCATTTAGTCGTTCAATAAATTACTAGGATAAGTATGACGTTTAATTCTGTTCACTTTAATGATTGTGTGTTTCAGAAAATATATGATTAACCGTAATCATTTATTGCAGTTTGCAAAATGATCAAAAAGTACATCAATTTGCAAACTGCGATAATTTAAATTGACTACCGGTATAATTTTTTAACCCGTGCCGAAGGCACGGGCTAATATACCAGTCTCATATATCGTATAGTTTGAATTAAATCAATTATTTTATTATTAATAAATCCTCCTTATGTATGATCACAAATCACTACATTATAGAAAATTACTATATCTATCAAATGAAGTATGGTTTTTATTATTATCAACCTGCATGGGAATCTATACAATTTATCAGGTTTATGCTATCCTTAATGTTCATGTATTATTATATACTAGCGATAGACAAATTTTAAGCTGTATTAGTATAAACATATAAAAATTTTATGTGCATGAAATATATTAAATACCACTTCATAATTTACTCTAAGTCCGCTCAAATCTACGCTCAAATAAGTAGATTTATCATCGAGATTCCATGCAGTTTATAAATCCATGAATTGCATTAATTGTTGGGTGAACTATTTTTAAATTTAATATAAAACTATGCCTAATTTTTTTCTGTTCAAGAATATTTATTATGAAACCTTATTTAAACTTGTAGTATGAGTTTTCTGATTTCAAATGCATTTAAAGTTTGGGTATTAAAATTTTATAACTCAGCTTAGAAATTTGAATTAACAATAAAAGAGGTTGTCTATATATTGCAAATTAATAAATCTTGGTTGTAATCTTAAAATTTTAATAGCGATAGTAACATATTTTTAATCACTTTACTATTAATTTTATGAGTTTCGCAAGTACATACATACGTACAAGTACAGCATCACTAATTTTAAAGGACTTTCTGCACAATAAAAACAATACAGTATTATTGACTTCAAATAAGTTGTATACCGGCCAACAAGTTGTGTGCATGCGTACTGGTGAATATGTGGCATGCATGTCATATCCTTTTGTGAGAAACCTGTTATTATAATAAGATGTGTTCTATTTAACACTAGATCATGCTTTTAAGTGCTTTATGCCTATAACCTACTATCGTCTTACTACAGTTTAACTTTGTACCTTCTTTGCTTCTCTATAATAACCTACCTTACTTAATTTATACTTCTTTTTTTACTATTATCTAATCTTATTCTTATTTTTCAGCACCCTGCTTTAACATGATGCTTTTACTTGTTAAACTTATTTCACTACAAATATAATAAATAAAAGAGGCACGTAAGCACCTCCAGTTACACTAGTGCTATATTAACAATTAAATATATTGATCCATTAGATATTCAAAATATGGTATTTTATTTCCTATTTACGTTTACTTGGACATTTGTTAACTATACACCTTCGTTCCTGGTTTCTAGCGCGACTGCATCACGCGGCTACCTTATTTATTAAACTTGTTATAAGTGCATTAATATTTTTTTACCTCATTTTAAAGATATACTAAATTATATTAAATTGTTATTTTTGTAGACAATAATTAGATAGCCTCACATGCTAGAATGATATCATCAATATAAAAACTATTGTAGCAATATATATAATTACAAAGAATTGCTATATTGGATTTCAAATATATGGTACAGGACACCTAAAGGCAAAAGTCATGTGATTTGTTCTATTTTCAAAAATTTATAATCAAATTTGATATTTTTGAAATCCTGCATTTTGATTGGTTAAAAATTAATTTTTAAATTAATTTTTAAAATTAATTTTAAAATATTTTAAAATTAACCAATAGAAATGAGCCAAAACACGTGACTTGTCCCATTTGAAGTAATTTTTTGTGTATTATATAAAAATAGCACACTTTTAAACTCATATATATTAAAAATATATAATAAGTTTTAAAAAATTAGAGCCGCTAAGTTGTAGTAAATTAGTTAAACTACAAAATAGCAGCCCATTTTTTTGATATGATTTTTATATTAAATGCTATTAGCTTTTAAAGTTTGGAAAGCCTTTAGGTGTCCTGCACTATAAATAAAGTTATAAAGTACTGTTAAAATTTACTATTCTTTCAATTTTGAAAAATGCAATGTACTTCTTTTTGCAAATATTAAGCTGTAGAATATTTGGTAGTATATTATCAGATAACACTATGAACGTTTCTACAGGACAATTACTTAATTGCCAATTCAGATAAAATCAGCACTATTTCTATATTTGAAATTGGAGCAAAACAAATATGCAAACAATATATTACCAAATCTAAATCAGCCTGTATATATTAAATTCTTATATAATTTAAAGATATTTGAAGGTATTTTTACTTATATCTTCTTATTCTTTATTTATTAAATAAATTAAGTATCAAAATATATGCTATTGTGTATAGATATTTTAATTAGCTCTCATGCTTTTCAAAAACAAAAATTTGTCTGGTCAGATTAATGAAATAAAAACAACAAATTACTATATTAATATTGAAATTGGTCAAATAAATTATAAATTTTTTATAGATCAGATTTAGCTCTTTTCTTTTTGTGAAATTATATTTTACTATCTAATACAATTAGAGAATTTTTATAAGTATTTTCTTAAATATATTCAATAAAATAAGAAATGTATTAATATTATTATTTAAAGCCCAATAAACTCACATGATTCTGCAGACCCATGGTCAAAAAAATATTGATTTATTTAAGTAAATTTTATTAGCTCCCAAAGATAATGATTATGTTATTTAATGTTATACTAAATCTTAAATTTTTATTGGTCAATTATAAACATATTGATATATATTTTTGTCTAGGTCTCTGCTCTGCCATAAGACTATATAACATAATTGACAATATTATATACTTATAATAAATTTTAATAAATATTAATTAACTAGTCTATTTGCAACTTTTTATTATTAAACTAATATTTGCTATTATTTTTTGTCTAACATACTACATAATTATTATTGGCCATATTCCAGATATTTGGGTCTGAGCAATTATGAATATATGTGCATAAATAGCCAATTACAAATAAAAATTAGTACCATATACAATAAATGTCAATTTGCACACTTAGTCTAATTGGCTAATATAAATCAATAGCTAAACTACTGCTAAACTATAATTGGAGTACTTTTTTATATTCAAATTGGCATAAAACAGGTTTTAAAAACCAGTTTATAAATATATATTAATATAGTAAATTTTACAAAAATTAATATAATTTTTAATTATTGTTATTGTATAAATTTGGTCTAAATACATAGCAATAGAATATATAATTTTTTTATACTATCTGAATTACATAAGAGCAATCTAGAAACTGCTTCATATTATACAATAATTCATTTAACATTGATATTGTATAATTTAAAAAGATAATCCCTTAATTAATTGCTATGATTTCTAATATTAGATTAATATAGTTCTTAAAGTATAGTATAAATAAATCATATTATATGGTTGTGATTAGTATAATTATAAATTATTTTGAATTCAGATTTTTAAAGAGATATTTTTTACTAAAATATATGATTCAGATACCAAAAAAGTTTTCATACAGATAATTCTGTCAAAACTAGCAAGTCTATTGACTGACCTTTTAAGGGTAAATCATTTTTCATATGATCTATATAGTATATTAGATTTTTATATAGTAAATAAAAAAATGCTTCTGATAAATTTTTTAAAATTCTGACCAATTTGTATAAAATTTATACAATAGTTTGTTTTAAATAGTTTGTTTATAATAATAAAGTTGCACAATATTCATTGTTTTAAAAAAAATCTACTTTATATATAATTAAATTTTTGTAGGATACTATATGATTTTTGTAGGTTGTACAAAGAATTGATTGGTTAGATCATATGATATTTATATATAAATCATATGACATCATATAAATTGGTTACACAAAGTTGATCTACAATCGATTTTATATAAAATTGAAAATTTGTATACTCAACCCTTAAGCATTGCACTTTATCTATTAGGTTCTATTTTTTTTTACTTTAATAAAGTAAGATTTTATATAAGCACTTCAAAGAAAATTATTGATTGAACTATGCAAATCAAAAACAAAATATTGATGCTTTCTACTGAATTACAAGATTTGAAGTCATGCTCTATTATAAAAAAAATAAAGTTTAATATATAGCTACAGTATATTTTATTTCTTAAAAATTAATTAAATATATTTAGTTTATTAACTGACCTTTGTGTTGATTCTGGATAATTAATTAAAATAAAATAGTAAATATAATTTTATCTAAAGAATCATTATAAGAAATTATTTATTATTAAATTATATATATAAATATAAGATTACAAAATCTGAAAAGAGATCAAATATAATTCTTTGTCTAAAAAATGTTATAATATAAACTATATAGCCATTGGTACTCTAAAGAGTGTGCTATATATAATAGTTATTGTAAAGTATATTAAGGGAGTGTAGTTAATGACAAACAACAGTTAAATATGAGTACCCAAATTACTAAAATTGATGAATCAGGTCCAATTGTGCACAATTTGAGTCAAGCATTAAATAACTATGCTTATTATGGAATACCCAAATAAGCAACCAAGCCAGTTACTAAACTACTCCTTAAGCCTATCTAATTTAGTTCAGTTATACCTCTTTTTAATATCAAAACAATAATCTATTCAACTACCAGAATTAAATACCTCAATTTAATAATATTTTCCAAATTTTGGCTAATAATCTGAGTCCTAATTCTGGTCAATTTCTAGAAGTCAGAAACTAGAATATTATTATGGATCAAAAAATATTGCCTCATGTTGTTAATTATACTTATAGTATTGGTTATATTAATATTTTTATAGTATTGAATACACTAATAGTACTCACAATATTGGACAAGTTCAATATTAAACATTAGTGGATTGATACTTGACAATAACAGATAATAATGGAAATACATAACTAATACTAGTTAGCCGCATACACAGCTAATCAGTTCAGTCATGTATTTCTGTTATTACTGTCAAGGATCAATCCACTAATGCCCAATGACCTGAGACATTATTATTACAAATTTCTTTGATATTTAAGTTTGTTAAGATTGAATTAGTTTTAAGATTGAATTACTTTGCTTTTTGTTAAATTATCACAATTGTAGGTGTTACAGAACTTACTTGCTACTCTAGTGTAAGGTTAAATTAGTTCATATTCAAATTATTGTGATTATTATTATGTGTTACTGTAAAAAATTCTGTTATAGAACTTACTCTTTTAATGACTCTCTATCAGTTAAGGTTAAATCAATTTGTATTTGAATTATCAGAACTTCTATGCTAAATTTGAAATCAAAATTATTTTAATTTATATTGAGTTATTGTAAAAAGCAGAAATAGAAATTACTATTGTAGTGACCAGAGTTTGTGTTGCATCAAATTAATATAATTTATACAGTCGACTCTCTATACTGAACAACATGTTCTGGGTGTTTTGGGGTTTTTGTTCAGTATAGAGTGAGTTTGCTTTATACAGTTTGCTTTCTATACTGAGCAGTTTGGTATATGTAGCAAACCAATAAAATTATATATATATGATTATGAATTACAATTTTTTTTATATACATATAACAATAAAATTTAACTCTACATAACTTTATATAACTAAACTTAAAAACTGATGTGTACGTACGTATGCACATATGAATATACATATAGTAAATAAAATAAAAAAGCTTTTTATAACAGATAACATATGTATAACATACAGTATTGAATAAAATAAAAAATTCTATTCAGTGTATTAAAAAAAAAATAAAAAAATTTTCTATTTAGTATAGTACATCCACACATATGTACAGTATTGAATAAAAAACAATTCTATTCAGTATTCTGAAAATTGTAATAGAGATTAACTTGTTTAAGATTGTTTATGAAATTTTAGTTATTGTGAAATACAGGTTTACTTTAATTTTTATATTAGCGAATGAGAGTGATACTTTAAAATCAATAATGTGATTTTTCATATTAAGTCACATGATAATTCGTTATATAGAAATATGTACACATAGTTCCCAGCTAGTAAAACAGAGTTCAGATGCGGTATAAAGAAAATTATTATTTGGGTTTATAACAGCCAGCTTAAATTACTATAAAAAATCTGCTCTGCCAAATCAGGTTCACTATACCCCGATTTCGGTATAAGCAGGTTGGTATAAAGAGAGTCAACTGTATTTGTTTCAGTGTTTCAAGTAAAACTAACTTTCAAATCTGAAACATTTGCACCAAGGAATTTTAGTTTCGCCCTATAAATCTGAAATACTCCAAACTACTTTGCTCAATTTGTCTGCAAATTTTGAGTCTCGTCCGAAACACTGATATTATTAAGGTCATCAATATGCATTACAGTATGTGGTTAAGGTTGAATTAATTTGCAATGAAATAAAAGTAGAAGTGTTAGCTTTGAGAAAGTTTCCTTTAACCCAAATTTGTTGTAATAAATCACTTATTAAACTTACGTTTTATTTGTAGAATATTTGTTACTCTAAGTTGTATTGTTGGTTGTAGTTGTAACTTTTAACCTGCGCTTTGAATTCTGTTTAGATAACCCAGTTAAAAAAAGAAATCAAATTAATCACCTTTTATATAAAATTATAAATCAATTAAACTTTAATTACCTGATTTATTGATATTCTATTGTATATTGTTAGATTAATTATCCGCATTATCTAATTTCGCTCTTGTTTATGTGACGATCTTTAATAATATTAATAATTGCATGAGAGCCTTTTAACCATTACAACTAGAATAAAAAATTATATAAGGTCACACAAAGTTAATTTTTTCATTTTGCATTATCCTATTCCATTTTTTAATTTTCTCAATATTTTTTTTTTTAGATCCCAATTGTGCCAATCCAATTGTTCGATTTTTGATATCTATTTTTTTCTACTAATTTCATCCAATGTCCACTGATGAAGACCTTAATTTCCCGTAATTGTCCAATAGTACTGACAGGAAAACTATAACTGCTGGCCTAATTTTTTGATTCCTTGTTGTATTAAATAAAAAATTATCCTTGTATAACCTTAAATGTGAACATTATTCTATTTGAAGTAAATTAAAAAAAAATCTGTTCATCAGTCCTGAATTTTGAAATCCATTAATACAAAATAAAAAATTAACTTTGTGTGATCTAAGTAGAGTGAGTTTGAACTACCAACAGAAGCTATTCACAAGAAATCCCAAAAATACTTATCCTCATTTGATTACACTATAGCAAAATCCTAAAAGAATTTCGAGGTCCATATCTCAATCTAGTTTAAAAGTTACAAAGTGCGCAAAATGATGGAAGTTGATTTTTTAATCAAAATTCAAAGTTGTATAACTAATAAAAGTCAATTTTTTTCTAAAAAATATATATATATACATGAATAATAACTGATTATTAATTCATTCAATTACGAATTATAATGAATATATTACAACATTTAATATGCAAATGATCATATGTCTTAATGTCAAAGATTTAAATAACTTGTCATAAATTAAATTTTCTCACAGTGATTACAGTTTTTGGACATAGCAAATCAAAAACAGCAGAGTGCCAAAGCATTTTATCAATATTGATAACTAATAGCAATCGAAACATCAAACATCGATTACATTATACCCTTATTAGAAGTACAAGGACTTAATGTAATGTAATAAAAGTATGTATGTTATTATTACTTGATATTATCATGTATTGATCAATTTAATAGGATTTCATTCAAAATCAGATCATACATGCATTAATTAACAATACTAAACAGGTATAATTTCAAAAAAAATTTCCATACTATTAGTCAATTACAACATAAAATGTTATTTTTGACATGAATATATTTCTACATCATTGTTCAATATGCATAGACATGCACATGTTGTGATTCTGTACTATCAGAATTACTAAAACCCCTGCCTGAATTGGAAAAATAAAAATCATTACTTCTACTAAAAAAGGTTTTTCAAAAAACAAAATAAGCGATATCAAAAAAGCTAAAAAAAACTATCCCTATACACATTTCATTAACAAGAGATTAAAAATTGTATTTGTCAAGATCTTTAAAAGTATAGATATCTAGTTTGTAAGAGTATTTTAAACAACTACCAAAACCAAAATATAAACCAAGAACCAAAAAATAAAATATTGCTATATAAAATAAAGATATGAATATAAATATTACTATAAATAAAAATTATAACACAAAAAAATATAAATGCATTATCATTACTTTATTGTTTTAGTGATAATTTTTTATTAAAATTATTTTTGAGCAGCAAAATTTAGTCTTATATTAGGGGCATGCCATTTATTATGTAATTTTTACCAAGGATACATGGTCAGAAGTAGTGATCACTTCTATATATTATATTAATCAATTAGAAATAGACAAAATGATCACACCATACATAGGTAGAGGTAGCTACTAAGTAAAAAATATTATGTAATAAATGGCACACCCTTTATGGGTTTGCTAATAATAACAATAATTTTGTTTAGTATTTGAGATTTATAGGAAATTTAGTTACAATTATTAGTACTATTATTGGCTTTATCAAATTTTATCCTATTAGCTTAGCAAATAATATCTTTTTTTATACTTTTATGTAGAAAATTCATAATTTGTTTTTAAAAGTCTTATATTTGGTATTTTTTTTATAGAACTAAAAAATTTAAATTGTGAAAATTTTAAATAAAGTATTTTTGCTCTACTACTTTTTGCAATAGCTATAATTTTTCAATTTCAATTAGCCAATTAGGCTTAAAATAATTAGAATACTATACCAGGACCCTGAAATATACATAGCTAGGTTAGATTAATTATAAATTACTTAAAATAGAAAGATTTGCAAAAAACTTCCAAATAAGCACAAAAAATTACTATAAATAAAAAAGATCTGTATAAAAAATAAGCAAACTAATACTTGACCTATCTATATATATTTTGGGTTCTACTATACCATGTCAGTTTAGCTTTAGCCTATTCATAAACCAAATTCTAGCTGTTCTGTAAATAAAATAACTAGGTAAAATAGTACTATGTATTTCCTTGTAATATTTTTGCCCTTATTAACAAATGATACTATTGTAGGTGAAAGCAATTTGTGCTCATTGTTTGAGCTATAATATTTTGTGAAAAAGTTATAAATTAGTCTGTAATACTAGTTTATTGCCAAATGACCTGTAGAAAAGTCATAAATTAAGCCTGTGATACAAGTTTTTTTTCTGACAGCCTCTTAGCTACCATTGAATAATGAACATTTTGAATATATTATCATATTATTAATTATACATATTTGATATTCAAGAAAATGAATTTCTCTAGAATTTCATAATTTGACAATAGTATTAGATATGCACAAAGTATATTTATTTAACAACTATTTTAAATTTATCTTATTTGTATTTGAATTTTTCAAAAATTAAAAGGTCTAAAGAGCAGGAATATCGTTATAGAAACCTAATTTGTCTGACTATTACTTGTAGGTTTCTTAGTACATATAAATGATTCTAATATCAATAGATGTTTAATCAACTATTAATCTGACTTATATACTCTATATCCCTGTATAGTGATTTGAACTAAGAAAATTTTTCTTAATTGGTTAACCAAACTGAAATATTTGGTATTAATTGATTCAATTAAATAAGATTACTTCATGTTTACTTTCAGGAATTCTAGAACCTTTACTTAAATTTTTGTTTCATTTACTATATTTATTCATTTTCTTTTTAGAACTTTTTAGGACCTTTGCTCTTTTATGATGTTATTTCATTTTATCAACTAATTCTCAACCAGTTGTACAAGTCAACTAATTAAGCATTTACTTAACTGGCTATCTGAAATTTATCCAGTTTGGGTTGGTTAACTAATTATAGCCCAATTACAACTCCTGTATAAAAGTATGCTAAATATATAACTAAATATAAAAATGCTCAGAGTACTTATGCCAAATTTTAAGCATTTATAATTAATATATAAAATTTTTAAAAAATATCTCTATTAAGTCTCTTTTTTTATATTAATTATAATTTATTCTTATATAGAGGTAATTTTTATATAATCAAGCTCCTTTATAATCACTATATTGATATGTGCCTAATTGTATAATTTATAAAAGAATAATTGTATTAGTTAAAAATATGGTAAAGAGGACTTTAAGGTGTAATTTAGTTGGAATTTAGTTAATAGGAGCAAGAACAGATTAAATATTTTTGTATAAATCATATTTGTATATAATTATTTTTATGTTTTAATTTTTTAATTTTAGCAATCCTATTTTTATTATATATAGAATAAAATAAGTACTATTGCATAGTACACAAATATCAAATACTACTATTATTTCTCTACTTTTATAATAAAAACTCATATAATTACTAAAGTACCTATGTTCAATTGCTATAACAACTATTTTTTACTAAAGATTCTTCAATTAACTAAAGCACTCTTTTAGCTACTATTAGTAGTTATTAGACTTGTCAAAACTGTTAACTTTTTTTTAGTTTTTTTATTTAGCCTCTATAATAAGAAGTATTTAGATCCATATCTACATAAACAAAATAGTATATTAAAAAAATGAAAAAAATTAAAAAAGATATAGTACTATGTATCTAAATATAAAATAAAAAATTATATATATTTTTTTAAGTATTATACATATTTTAATTAAAATTAAAATAGATTATCTTAATAAAATTTTTTAAATAATTTTACTTTATTTAATTGTTCTAAAGTGTCCAAAATTGTCTAAAATTATTGTTTATACTTGTTTATATACAGCATTAACTATATCTATAAACAAATATATTACTATTAATAAAATATATAGTATATATAAATAGATAAAATATATAAAATAAATAGAAAATTCAAAATTCAATAAACTCTTCCCATCGATCACTTGCCAAAAATTTTAAACAAAAGAAAAACAAAAAATTTTGTTAGTTAAAGACGAAGCAACTATAATACTGGTTCTTATAAAGTTCAACTTCTTTTTTGTTTTTCCTTGGGACTCCTTTATATATTCGGCAAGCAAGCCAGAAGCGTCAGTTGTGCAAGATAACTGGCAGTGGGTGCCCTTGGTACAAGAAATTCTGGTAGAAGGTTTCTTTCGTCGACGAAGGTTTTATAGTTCAGCTAGGCGGTGAACTAAAAAATGAGTTTTTCAATACACTCTCTAAAGGTTTTGGTTACAAAAACATGTTTGACCGTATACCTACTATCATATTCTCGCTTGAAGTCTTTTTTTCTGGAATTTTGGATAAAAAGTGAGAAATCCGGTGTACCCCCTCCAAAAAATCAGCATTGTTGTTCCTATCCTAATTGGGAAGAAGGCATGCAGGTAGATAAACAGGAACAGATGCGTAATGAGATATGGCGCAATGGAGTAGGCAGATCTGCAGAAAATAAAATTCTAGAATGTTTCTTTAGTTTTCTTTATGTACATATAATACTTTGGTGAGGCGTTTCCTTGCGCAGTATTATATAATTTTTATCACCAGAATATTCTTAAATATTCTCCTGTTTCTTTTTTTGTTTTTTACTTTCTTTTTTTTCTTTTTTTTTCAAATATATGTATGTCAGGCCATTTTTTTTTATGCTTTTTTCATCTTGTCCTTTTTATATTTTGGTTTTTCGCTTAAGTTGTGTAGTATTTCCCTCTTTCTTCTCTTTCCCTTTCTTTTCGTTCTTCATTATACCCTTTCTTGTAGTTTGTGTTTTTCTTTTTCTATAGTTTTATAACGCAGATATTGGTTAGCAAACTATTCTGTCAGGATCTAGGTGGAAGAAGTTTATAAAGAAAAAGGTGGTCATGACGAGCCATGGAACTCAGCTAATGATCCAGCAATAGAGGGGTTTGAAAAAACCCCGGCAACAGTAAAGCTAATTCTACTCTGGCAGGTCACGGACAGGTGCTTCGAGTAACCGGATGAGCTGTTTTTTAAATGTAAGGCTAATAGTGAAGCTGGAGGTAGTAATAGCATTTGATAATGTAACTAACCTCTTTTATGAATAAAAAATGCCATGATCACCAGGCTAATTAAAAAAAATAGAAAATTGCTACTTATTGCCAGTAGTAATCATTAATAGTGATTAACAAAAATTAATAAAAAGCTTTTTGCCAAAATAAAAATTAAAATTTGATTAATATTAGGGTTAGGGTAAGAACTGGGATGGGCAGAGGGCATAGTTTATAGCAAAATTTTATGAGAAATTTTTTTTGTTAGAGCCTCAAAGGTGCTTTCATAGACAAAATTTAAAGATACAAAAAATATATTGGTGATGATCACCACTGGCGATAAATAGCAAACTTCAAATAAATAATATATGTATAATAATAGAATATATAATAAATGCTCTTTAAAAATGACATGCTGTACATGAATTACATGTAATGGATTTGCTTGCAGTAATTGTCTAGCAAATTAGATTGCAGCTTTATAGTAGTTCTTTAGTAGTTCTGATCAGAGCAGAGTTGAATAGTAGTGGTTTTATGTAATTCTGATCACTATATTAAAAGTTATAGTTAATTTGTATTGTTATGTCAATTCTTACAGGTCAACAATACCATATAGTCATAAAGGCAAAATGCTTATATCTTGTAATCTACTGGGTTGATTTTAATAATATAACTGCCATTATGATGAGATTCTCTCCTTTACAACTTTTCTTAATAAGAAGGAAGAATTACTTAGTAGAAAAATAATTTGTTCCTTAGAAAACTCTAGATCCTGAAAAAGGCAAAAAATAATAGTAAATTTCTCACTGCTCCTTAGGTGGATCATGAAATAACAACTAAAAATGTTTTTATACGGTACCGAACAGTAAAAGACATCTACTCGTTATTAGTAAATCTTTAAATTGTTATAACTTTTTTAAAAAAAAATTAAATCAAAAAGCCCTCTGACAAATTGGTAGATTTTTAGATAAACTACATTTCTTCAGAGGAATTTTTTTTATGTTTAATTTTAAAGAAGTTATAAGGCATTAAAGTTTATATGAGTTTCAAAAATTGGCGTTTAATATAAAAAAAAAGAAACATATATAGGTATTTAGCCAATAAACATCAATTGCACAAAAATTAGCCAATCAGAATTGATTATATAAGCACCCAAAATTGGCGCATATATGTATAAATTGGATGTCTTTTACTGTCCTGTACTATAAAAATAATGATAGTTAAATAGTTATCAGTTATTATATAAAAATCTTAAATCTAATTTGTTGGTCTAAAGTTATCTTTTGCTATGGGCATCTCATTTCATATATGCAAGTTTCAAGCAGATAATATAGGAATTAAAGAATACAATTAACATTTTGCATAACTATTTCAGACCTTTTATATTGATACTTTAATTACAGCATTTAAAAACTTAGACAAGATCTTATTTTATTTAGAAATTTCAAAGTCAAACAATTAAATATTTTAAAATATCAAAAAATAATTTAAATGCATAATGAATAAAGCACCTGCTCTATAAAATAGTACAGTTTTGCCTGTACTATTTGGGTAATAGACTAGAAAATCCAGTCTTCAATGGATAATTTGTGTTTTTAAAAAAACAATTTGTTTGCTTGTAAATTTATTTTTGAAAATAATTATTTCATAAAATGATTGTATAATTTTGAACACTATGAAATTTATTTATTTGATTAAACAATTCAATCTAATTTAATACTTTTGATCTATTTTTAGAACATCAAATTTTTAAAGTTTTTATTAAATTAACCATCCTCAATAATTTACTAAATAAATATAGTTAATATAAAATAAAAAGTATAATTAATATCATATAAGCAGAACAATATTTTAAAACTTAAAATTAGAATGAATGTAGCACAGTAGTTGGCTAGAACAGATGTAGCACAGTAGATAGGTTTTTTTAAACCAAAGTATCAAAGACTAGTTTTTTTAATCAATTCCCATTTTACCTTTTAATAGCATCATTAGTTGGTTAATCAAATTGATATAATATAAAAGAGGATAGTATTATGACAAATAATATTTATTATTTTTCTTTTTCATAGTGAATGTGGGTCGTATAACAGTTGTTATACGCCAAATAGACTCACACAAACTCACGGTATAACAGAAAAAGAAAAATAAATCCGTTATTGAATGTTCCGCATCCAATAACAGCGTATCTGGCTTTGAATTTAATGTGCTTGACAACCTGAGCCCCTTAGGGGCCCAGGTTAGCACATTAAATTCAAAGCCAGATACTTCTTTTATTTGTCATCCAAAATAATCATCCCGTGATCCGAAGGATCACGGTATTCTCATTTCTCCTGCCAAATAAAACTGTTATTGGATGCTACACATCCAATAACTATTTATTATTTAACTTGATAATGTGAAACTAATGTGAAACAAATAAAAAAAAAAAGAAAAAGATGATATGATATAAAATATTATTCGTTTGTAACAATTTAAAATTCAGTAGCTTATATTCTGTATTAAATGCTTAAATCTCATTCGTCATTTAATAACCGATTTAAAATCTAATTATTTCTTTAAAAGTTTAAGCACTTCTCCACATTGCTTTAATGTAAATTCATTATTTTGATCAATTTCTAATGATCTATTTCAATCTGCAAGTGATTCTTCATATCTATTCATCATGCTCCGCATTCTCCTAAAGCAAATGAATTATATTGGTTAATTTTTAATGATTCATGTAAGTCATCAAGTGATTCTTCATATTTTTTCATCATGCGATAAGTTATTCCGCGTTCTTGTAATGAAAACGAATCATTTGGCTTGATTTCTAATAATTTATTTAAATCTACAAGTGATTCTTCATATCTATTCATCTTACGATAGGTTTTTCCACGGCCAAGCAATGCGAATTCAGAATTTGGTCTAATTTTTAATGCTTTATTAAAATCTGAAAGTGATTCCTCATATCTGCCCATCTCATAATAAGTCGAACCACGGCATCTTAATGTCAATTCTAATGGTGATTCTTGTGATTCATCATAGCTGCCCTTATAATAGGGTAAATCACGAAATTTAACTGCCACTTGTAATGGCGATTCTTTGCCATTTCGTAATATGTTGGATCATGTGATTTTAATGTAATTGTATCATTTTGTTCAATTTCTTCAAATTTATTTAAATCTATAAGAGCTTCTTCATATCTCTTCATCGAGAAATAAATGATTCCACGGAGTCCTAACGTATTTAAATGATCAGGCTTAAATTTTTAATGAATTAGTTAAATCTGCAAGTGACTCTTCGTATCTATTCATTCTGAAATAAATTTGTCCACGCGTACTTAATGCCTCTGCATTATTAGTTCAATTTTTAATGATCGACTTAAATCTGCAAGTGATTCTTCGTATCTATCTAAAATATAGTATACTTCTCACACTTAATGAAACTGCATCATCTGGATTAATTGCCAATAATCTATTTGAGTCTGCAAGTGCTTCATCATATCTTCCTATCATTCGATAAGCAGCATCACGAAATCCTAACACCTCAGCATCATTAGGAATAATTTTTAAAAAATGATTAAAATCTGCAATTGCTTCTTCAAATCTGCACAATAACATATAAACTCCTGCACGAATTTTTAATACAAAGGTATTCTCTGGCTCAATTTTTAATGAGTTAGTTAAATATACAAGAGCCTCATCGTATCTACCTAACTTATTATATGCTATTCCACGATTTCTTAATAAAACTGCATCATTTGAATTATCTTCTAATAATTCAGCTAATCCTAAAGAAAGATAATTTTCAGAATGCTGACTTGAATATTCTTGATTGACATTTTGCAATTGATTAAGTAATTGTTCTGTAAATGTAAATAGGCTGTTATTACTATAATACTGTAATGGAAAACACAAAATTCCTGTACTTATTATATACAATAAATAACTTACCTATCGATGAAACATCTGCATTAATATTTTGATTACTATGATAAACTGGAGCTATTTGTATATTATTTAATTTATGACGGATTTCAGCAATGTTAGGGCGTAAATTCGGATCATTATTCCAAGCATCATGATAAAGTTTCATAAAATCAATTGGTATTCCATCAATTGGTGTTTCTCTTTCACCAGAAATTACTTTCTGAACTATGTCTGCAAGTTCTATGTTTTTATAAGGAGGTACTCCACTTGATAGGTCCCAGAAAAGAACACCGAGACTATAGGTATCAGAATTTTTATGTCGTTTGTATGAGAATTGGTTTTTGAGATATTCTGGATCGGAAAAGGCACATGTTCCGCCATGAACAGATTTTGTATCGTTTTCGCTAAGCCAAAATACTGCCAAAATCTGTAATAATCATTCTACCGTCATGCACTAATATATTTTTATCATGTTAAAATAATATTAGCATGTATATTATAAATGAAATGAACATAAAAATAAATTTAACAAAAAAAATGTATCACATCTTAGAACAATATTTGCTTTATGTAAGTAATTAATCCCACTAGAAATTTCTTTAGCCATTCTAATTTTAGTTGTCCAATCTAATTCCAAAAAATGTTACGTAAATAGCACTGAAGGTCACCGTTATTAGCGAATTGAAGAATCATATAGTTTGTTTCAGTTTTTGGATATAATTTACACGAAAATATCATTAATAACAATCAGTTATAGTATCTGATAAAGTTTTTGATATAACTTGACGTACCTTGTGTGATTCCGAAGAACCTTATTACATTGTCATGATGCGCGACTTTGTTAATGTTTTTAATCTTAAAGTATATTATAGAAACATAACGTAAACAAAAAGAGAGCTGTAAATAACATAATATTAATGTCACTACTTTATATTACTATCAGCTATCCGCACAAAACCCCAAATAATCGTAACAGAGTTATATTTGACTCATTAGCCAAAACCATTCAATTTGATTAGTTAAAAAATTTTGACCAATCAAAGTTCTTAATTTTGCAAAATTTTAACTGTTACTAGGAAACTGAGAACCATTCAAAGTCCAAAGAACCAATATAAAATCAAGTTTTTTTTATGCTGCATTTGATCTAGCCAACAAGCATAAGTTTTCTAATATTTTGATTTTTTTTTTTTAAAGTAATAATTTGATCTATCAAATCAGAATTTAGAATTTGCTAACACACAGATATTGTTCTACCTGTAGTATCCTTCGGACAATTAGCTATTTTTTAAGTATGACCTTATTTAATATTATACGGGTTCTATTATTCGTGCCATACAAAAAATAATATTTGAATGCTGTTTTCAAGTTGTTCAAATTTCCAGGAATGGCTAGCATTATGTCGATATATGATAAAAATATAAATTATATGAAAAGGGAATCTAACATATGTTGGCGATGCAATTTTACATTTAATAAACTGCCCTAATCCTAAAGATATAAATGAATAATTTGGTCTAAATTCGAAAATTTTGACTGCTACTTGTAGGTGTTGTAATTTATAGAAAACACAGTTATCTTAATGTTGCTAATCAAAGTATATATCAGATATTGCAATATCTGTGAAATGATGTTATATTTTTACTATATAAATAACTAGCACTGGTTGTTTAATATATCTGATTTTATATTCTATTTAATATCCGTTTTAATTTGATGAATAAACATTAAGATATTTCGTGGTGGTAATTAGTAGAATCTGAAATAACACATATATTCATGGTGCGAATAGTAACACAGACATATAGTAAAAATGATTAATACTTCTTTAATGAATCCATCCTCAGTATCATTAGCGGGATCATAATGTAAGCTCTTTAATGCTGCAGTTTTTTCTATATTCTTTGAGTAAAATGTACTGTACGTTGCCAAACCCTCCACTGCCAACTTTTTTCCAATCCTGAAAAGAATCATACTCAAATAATGTAATAAAATTTTGTTCAATAACAGTTTTGAGCCAATTCAAAATTGAAGCATATAGTAGATTAATACAATACGGTATACGTACGATTACACATGATTTATATAGATATTTAGTATTTAATACTGATGATACAACTACCCTGAAAAAAAATGGATGTTTTAGAATTGTTCGAATGAAGTCAGTTTTCCGAACAAGAGTTTTTTTTGTACTGTTTTCGTTATGATGTTTGTATGGTATATAAAAATAGAAAATTTTTGATTAAAAATTATCGCAATAAAAACTTATACATCCAATTAACAAACAGAGTCGACCAAATACATCTATGTACCCGCCCAATATTTATATTGTTTTTTAAAGAAATACCGTCAATTAATTATAGGGTTAGTGTTAAGGTAAGATTAACGATTTAAAAGAAGAAACTATACTAAAATTTCACAAGGAAATTTTTTTAGTTAGAACACAGATGTTAGTTTATAAGAGAAATTCAAGATAAAAGCGATTTTTTTAAAAAAGTTTAATTTTTTAATTTTAACTAGAAAAGTTAGGTTGAAAATATTTTTATTATGCGTGGTGTTTCCTAGTATAGTTAGAATAATCTAAAATAAATAAGCAAAACTACAAAGTCAACTTTGATTACGTAACTTCATATTCTTATTTTAGATTATTCTAACTATACTAAGCAACATTATTAATAGGGATAAAAATTAAATATTTCTTAAAAATTGTTTTCTGTTATGTTTTGTTAGTCTATTTAATCTTATCAAATATGTAGATTTTCTGCCAATCTTCTAATTAATTTTTGATTCGATGAAAAATCTACATTCAAGTTAACAGATGTAGTGTCCAGATTCAATTCGGTTTCTTTTTTTTTTAATAAACAATAGGAAAATCCCCGACACTGTGTAAAACAATCTAAATAGTTGTTAAAGATTCAATTTTCACACACTGTGATCATAAATTATTGAATGCGAAAATTAAATACCATTTGTTAACATTGATAGTCCAATCACTACTTCAGAAAGTGCCCAACGATTTCATAGTTCAGTCGACTAAGCATGGTATACCGTAATTAATTATATAACTAAACCGATTCCTTCCTAATTGACTGATCGAACACATATACAAAAAAAATATTAAACTAACCTCGCTAATTCACAATACTAATTTTAATTGTCAACCTTTTCGTAATCAGATCAACAAGGTAAATGCCTTTAATTTTTTTTGCGCCATTCTATACATCAACATATCTCATTAGCACACCAATTATAGTGTATTTGTGATTCATTGGCAAAATCGTCGACTTAGTTGATTGGTTGATTGCCAATTAGGGGTATAACCCTAATACTAATGTGGCTAGAGTGTCCAAAATCTGGATACTCTAGTTAAGAATATTATTTATTGTTTCGCTATTAAAAATCTATTAATTTTTTCAACATTCATGCCATAATAGATAAGGTAGATTGTTGACATTTTAAAAAAATTAATCCAAAATAGGGATTTTCAATTTTTCTTATTATGAAAGATATACTTTTCCGCTTGGTTGCTATTTTCTTGTGTGCTCGGAATCAAAACTATACACTTATTCATGACGAGTATGTCCTTATTGATTTTATTCTAATTATTTAATTGAGTTATTCTGACTATTTAGTTGATTTGATTCTATTCTTAATAAAATTTGAATTCCTTTTAAAATAAGCAACTTTCTTATCGTTTTGATTATAATTATTAGAATAATTACAGCAACTTTTTGCAAAAATCAGTTAAAAAAACTTGGTTAATTCTAATTAAATGTTTAGCATAAATTAAAAAATTCATGAATTTAATATAGGGTTATATAATTTAACGCATGTGCGTTGTAACGCACCCTTCTGATCGACGAAGACCAGATGTCGACCAGGAAAATTCAAAACAAGCATTCGTTTTAACAAAAGTCACATATAACTCAAAATTTCGCATATGTAACTACCTTTCGGATTTTAACAAAAAAAATTCCTTGCAAGATTTTATTCTAAGCCTGACTTTTATAACTACCTTAACCTTAACCCTAATCACATAAAAAACTGCTTTTGATTTCACATTACACCTGATCTTATGGGGTGCGCCACAACGCACCTGTCAAAATGATTAAATCCTTTAATATATAACTATTGAATGATACTAAATATTAAAATTAAAAATCAAAATCAAAAGTTAGTAAAAACATACAATTGTTTAGTTAATATAATACTGATATTTCTTGAATGGCAGATTTGTTTTTAATAATTTGGTTTTATTAAAATAAAAGTAATCACTAATTTCTGTTTACAAGTACGCCACTGAGCGTCTCCGAAGGGAATTATAAATAAAAAAAAATTTCTAATTACTGATTTCTTCAATATTTTTTAACTTTTTAGACTAGACAAAATTTGTGCATTTATCATTTATAAAAATTTGATTGAATATTCTAACGCATAACTTCTATTTATACAAATATATTACAAAATGATGAAAATGCGTCTTTATTTCTATAAAAAAAATAATAAAGTTTTTACAAAATAATAAATATTAAATTTTGTTTAATCTTAAAGTCAAAAAAAATAAAAAAAATAAAAAATCAGTAATTTAAATCAATTACTTTTTTTTTAATGATCTTCAAATTTACATTATTTTGCAAACCGCAATAAATGATTGCATATTCATTTTTAAGTTTAAAATTATCAAACCAAATCAAAAAATGATTTGGTTTTCTTAAATATAAAAAATTTTTCTAGATTTTTTTTTGTAACTATATCTGTCTTTAAAATTGATAATAAGTTGCATTTTAAAAAAAAATTATTGTAAGCAGTTTTAAAATCGATGTTTTAAATGTGAGCAAATCACATTTTATATAGTAGATTATATTAAGATGCGTGACCAATAGTGATTCATATTATTATTAGTTTCTTAAAGTTACCTGTAAAACTGATTCGCTTAATTATAAAAAACTCCGATTCACAGAAATTTAATTAAAGTTTTTATACAGGGACCTATAATAGAGTTTTCCCGGCCCTGATTTAATCATATTTTTATATAATTGTCCGATGACTTTAATTGACGAGTAAAGTGATACATATGTTTTTGATGCTTCTCTATTAGTTAATTCATTATCTTGCATATCTGTATAACACAGCAAATCTCTGGACTTCGCTCTGGACGGTTTCCGTTTACTAGTTTATTCTATTTATTATATCACTAATATTCGAAATTATTATATAATATAATTTTTGAGGCAATGAAACACCATCCACATAAAATCAAAAGCACATCAAATAAATAAATATCATATAATTAATCGAAAGGTTTATACGTTCGACAATGGTTTATAAATCATTATCAATCTCAAATATATTTACTCAAAGATTCTAAAATATTAAAAGAGTAAGCGCATTGATCATAAAATAAATTAACGGATATATTAATCAATACCTGAAATTTGCTTCGTACTAATAAGTTTACTGGTATACATTTGATCTGGATGCTTTAATAATGGTAATTCTCGAACCATCTTATCCGCTTCTAAAAATTGCTTTTTTATTTCGTTTAAATCTTTGCTATTCATAAATATATTCCAATCAGCAATTTTGAAATAAAGTTCATTAGCTTTAGGTCGTTTTTCCGGATCAACATCCATGCATTTCATAGCCAATTCAACATAGCGTTTAGGAGTTCCAGATGCAAGCTCTGGTCGTTATCCTCTATTTATTTTTTTTTCAAGTTTTGTATCGAATTTTTCTCCATCAAAAGGTCTTTGACCGGTTGTCATCTCGGCCATAATGACACCAAAACTGTAAATATCAGAAGCTTGCGTAATTTGATTACCTTGCAATACCTCAGGAGCGACATATGGTATTACTCCGTAAATCTCATCATTTAAATCATTTTCGTCTTTCTTTCTAGCTAATCCGAAATCAGTCACACGAGTTGTCTTTTCATAATGATCCGAATTTAGTTTTAAAATATTTCCACTATGAAAGTCTGCATGAATAAATCCACCAGAATGAATACACATTAAATCGTCTGCAATATTTTCAAGACATTCTAACTTATTTTTCCAATTAAATTCTTTAAAATTTGATCCTAAAAATTTACGAAGGTTTCCTTGATCGGCGTGTTGCATAACCATCATATATTCATTAGTTTCTTTATTTTGTGTTAAACCATAAAGACAAATAATCGTAGCAAGCCCATCCATACATTTGTATTGATTCAAAAGCTAAAAAAAGAATAAGATTGTTTAGCATATTATATTATTCAAATAAATACAAATGTAAATAAAAAGAATTTTTACATCTTTTAAAAATGGAATTTCTTCAGATGAATTGAAAGCTTTAAGAGCGATGGTTTCATTCAAATTTCGCGAGCCATTCGAATTTCGCGAGCCATCCAACCATGTCGCTGAATAAACAACACCAAATCCACCTCGACCGATTTCCTTTATATCAGTAAACCTTTCAAACGGAACCCATTCAATCAGCCATGTTAAATACGCAGTCCTAAATTGAATGGATTTTACATACTCATCAACAGTCTTGTTTCCACTCGTCCATTGATATACAATCAAATCGATATCACAATATTTACACCAATCAAAACCTCTATCATTTTGATAAGTCGCATATCCACATTTTTTACAACAATCATGACTGTAAAAATTAAAGCCAACTCTCGAAGCAAAATCATCATCTTTACTCCCTTTAAAACCATCTATCTTCTCGACACCAATTCCGTAAAAATAACAGAAGGCGGTTTTGAAGATTCCATTTTTATGACCTACTTCAGAGGATCTCTTATAATATTCAAATGCCTTTTGTTCATCCTTTTCAATAGCGATACCGTTAGCATAGCAGAAACCAGTCCAAAAAAGACTTTCACCATCCCAAAGACATGCGGCTTTCTGATAATACTCGAAGGCTTTACTTTCATCTTTCTCAACATTGTTACCATACATATATTGCCAACCTTTATAACATAATGACTCAGCTTTGACGAAGGAATGCTGCCTTTTTTCCAAACACACGCCGTAAAAATACATGATGAAACTCGAAAAAAGAAAATCAATAATTTTTTAGACTATTTTAAATTCATTGACAAACAAATATGACCAAATTAAACAGTTGATCTACAATCTACATATGGGCGGATTCATTGCATCCACTTATTTGCGCGGGTAATACAAACTCCTGGAGAGGAAATAGCAATCGGAGAGTGCAAATTTTGACTATTCCGGATCTGCCCGACGAAGAATCTGAACACGCGTAAAGAAGAAAAAAACGAAAATATTCAAAAAACTAATGTTTAAATCGATCTTGATGCACTAATTAAAAATGACGGGAATGAAATTTACATATAATAAACATCACTCCAACCCTAAATTTGACTAAAAAAAAGTGGCGAGATGCAATCCGACGATCCCATCTTAACATAGTTACGATTACATGGATTTTGTATTTTTGGTTATTTTGGTTACGTGTGATCAGTTTGTTTAAGATGAGTCGATCGATAACTCTTTTGGTTTATGATCAACGTTATCTTTTTCCTAAATGTGGGTGAATTGTTACACGGGAAATATGTCGTTTTGTATATGATACTTTATGTGCACTGCACGAACGATCGGACCCTGAGTTTAAAGTGATATGCCAAAGTGCCAACTCACGCATTTCGTGATAAAATATGTGTAAAACATAATATAATTGCGCCTTATTTTAGGTTTCTCGATGTTTTACGGGCCTGTCATCTTGGACTTTTGCGCATACTTTTGAGATGTTTGTCAATTTCACTTTTACTGCGTCGGATCTTTTACAGGTCTGATGAAATGATAATCTATGATGTCAAAGACACAACAAAAAGTTGTAACGAAAGCGATAACGGAGATTTGATGATCATTTCTATATTAATCTTTAAGTTTAGATACTGAAATAGTAAAATGAAAATCAATCTTTGTACATACGTACCAGTTACCCTATGAAAAAAAATTTTCAGAAAAACATGGAAGCTGAACATGGAAACATACGTAAAAAAATATGTAAAAAATACATAAAATGTACACTTTCTGTGTTTTTGGACAGGAAAACACACTGTTTTTCCGTGTTTTCTAAAACACGGAATGTCCTTTTCCGTGTTTCAAAATACAGTGTATTTTTCTGTCCAAAAACACAGAAAGTGTACATTTTACGTGTTTTTTTATGTATGTTTCCGTGTTCAGCTTCCATGTTTTTCTGAAAATTTTTTTTTCATAGGGTTAGTAAACCTGATATCAACAAACTTAATTTATAATTAAGATGTAATAAAAATAAATAGTTGAAAAATGTGATCTTTTTTTTGTTATTTAATTAACTCATAGTTAAGATTACATGGATTTTTGTTTTACCATTTTGGTTCTTATTTTGGTTATATGTGACCAATTTGAATTAGATGAGTCGATCAATAACTTTTTTGATTTATCATCAACGTTATCTTTTTACCTAAATGTGGGGTGGACTATTACGTGGGTAAATAAGTCATTTTATATAGGACACTTTATGTGCACTGCACGAATGAACAGATCGTGAGTGTAACTGATGTGCCAGAGTGCCAACTCATGCATTTTGTGAAAAAATATGTGTAAAATGTAACATAATTTTGATTTATTTTAGGTTTCTCAATGTTTTACAAGCTTGGAATTTTAGACTCTTGCACCTACTTTTGAGATATTTGTCAATTTCACTTTTACTTGACTGGCCTGATGAAATGATAATCTATAATCATTAAAGACACAGCGAAAGATTGTAACGAAAGCGATAACTAAGTTTTGGTGATCATTTCTAAGCCTAAATAAATATGATCTTTTCACATACGTACCGGTTAGTAAACCTGAATCAAAAATATAATGTAATAAAAAATAAATAATTAAAAATTAATAATAATTAAATGTGAAAAAATTATAAACATATATAATAAAAATTTACGATTAAAGTTAGTACTGTACATTGAGAATTGATTTTTAATTCACAAGATTATGACCTTTTTTGTCATTTAATTTAATAAACGATAAATAATAATTAATGTAAATAAATAATTTCGAATTACAGGTAATAATTGAATGTGAAAAAATTATACAAAACTTACAATTAAAATTAATATATCAAACGCTGATAATTAATTTGTAAGAATGTTAAACACATGTAATAGTTGCGCAAACAGCTAAATAAATCAAATAATTAAACTAATAATCTTCCAAGATAACACACTAAGTAGCTGCGCAATGCAGTCGCACTAAACTGGGAATGGATGATAAACTGTAAATGAAAATAACACCTAGGGGCCCTATAAGAAAAATGTATATTTGGCGGTGGAACGGCACGGATAAACCAGGATTTTGTACGTAAGAGACTTGGATTGGCACAGATTTTTGGCCTGTTGTGGACTGTATACCCATACTAATTGGGCCATTAATGACTAGGGTTTTGCAACACTTTAGTAGTCCAAATGACACGTTTTTGCATGGGTAATTAACGTGAAGTAACGTGCTATACCACTGTGATAAAAAAAATATTACAAGTAGATTACATAAATTTATATCAGATCAATATAATATGAACAAACAAATTGCCATGTATTCAAATTTTGTAGCCCAGAGCAGCTTCATTAACGAAATTATGAGATATCGCAATTTTTTTAAAAAAATCGTATATTGACCTTTTACTCTTCATAAAACGAACCAACATGTATCACCGTTGACACATATATTCCGTGAAATGAAGGTGCCATTACGTATAACATGACATAATGTGCCACCTTCTGTCGTAATATCACTCCGACTGTGTCATTTTGTATATTCCTGGCACTGACCCATACAACACCCCGGACCACTTTTTTTATAGGGGCATTATCCAAATAATGACCAGGATTAAGCTTAATTTGATCAAAATTCAGAACACTTATAGGAGTTATTTCGCATTTATAGGGAAAGTCTAATTTGGTAGTGTTGAATAACTCCGATATAGATAGTTATATTTTGTATTGAATTCAAATATTTACAGCTAATTTGCAAATTAGTAGGATTATTATTTTTTGATAATAAAATTTTTGGCCGGTATATTAAACGATATACTGGCCAAAAATTGTATTATCAAAAACTATATTTTTATTACCAAATTTACTGTAATTTTGATAATTATATTAAATCAGCAATTATTTTCACATTAGGGTAAACCTGCGTTGCAAGGTAGTAAATCCATTTTACGTATTTTAAATTCCAGTAATAAAAAAAAGATCACTGCATATTTAGTTAGTACTTTACCGAAAGACAATAATAAAAAGACTTTTTTTATAGTGATCGTTATGTACTTTATTCAAAAGAAAAACTGTTAAAGGTTAAACAATTCTCATACGATAAATAAATATAGTATTATGAGATGCAGAATTTCAAATTTCATTACGTTTAATGCATTGTCCAATCAATTATAAGACTTTGCTGACGTACATCACTAAAATATTTATAAACCATACACTTCATGATATATATCACTCTGTTCCTGGTATAAATAAACTCTATAAATATCACACCATTTAAAAAAACCCCTCTCGCACGCACTCAAAAATACCTTGCTTCTGATATATAATAATTTTTTATTATTAGTGAAAAAAAATATGTCGGACAGAGCGTGGCCATAGGTAAACATTTGCGTTCATTGTAAAATTATCAATTACGTTGTTAAGTAGTGTTTGTTATGTACAGACGAATCTTTAAGTAGACGCGCCTATATCGGTGGTCTAACCAGATATATAACTGAACCGAAAATGATCTTAAATGTCGTTTTGGTCGCGCACAGGTAAATTCTTTCAGAAAAAGTATGTTATATCACTAAATGTAGTGTTCATTATTTTTATGATTTGGCTTTTACATTAGGAGACTGTAGAGGGTTTGCTTATGTTACTATTGAGAGTACTGCAGATAACTGGAAAAAATGTACAATTAAACTTTTTCATGCTTTTTATCAAATTATAAAGAATAAAAGTTTAATTCAATTTGTAATTTGTAAGTTAAATTTTTATCGATAATAATAAAGGCATGACCTTTTTAATAGTGCAAAATAGAAAGGAATTGCATTAAAGATTCAAACACTAAGCCTGACTATAAACAAAGGCAATTTTAATTTTAATAATTATAATTTAATCAGAAAGATTGATCATATTACAAACAGCAACTACTTAAATTTTTATAACAAAAAGGTTAAAAGAAGAATGAAAAAATGAAAAGACTTTAAGTAATTTGTCACCATTAGACCCTAAACAATGTAGACATAGAAATAAGGATACAATGTTTGCTGAAGATATGAGTTTGGTAACAGACAATAATATTAATGGAAGAAAGGTTAGCTGACAATAAACAATCATAATTCTTTTATTTCAAAAAATCTGAGTAAAGGGATGGAAAAATCTAAATATGGTCGTTCAGTCTCAGTAAAGTGCATCAGAAGAAATAACGGAACAAAGGTGAATGAACAACTCATTAGATTTCATGTCGGTCACTTATGCGTTACTATTTTATTGCATGTTCAGCTTATTATTGATCCAAGCCTGTATAAAATTAATCTCCAAAATTTTTGAATAACACAATAGATGTAAAACTGAAGCCGCTCGATCAGTTAACATATTTTTATAACGATTTTATAAACTTATCGATGATGAAAAAAAAAGCATTAAAATGACAATAGTACAAGCGAAAATGGTATGACTTCAAAATAAAATAATTTATTAGATATATTCGGTATAAAAAATATCAAAATTATCCTATGTTAAAAATGAACGAAATGCAGAAGGGCAGAATTTGAATATCCATCCCATCACCAGATAAATAGCTGGATAAATTACCACAATCTATTATTGATAGTCTCAAGAAATTGAAGAATAAAGTCGCATCAAAGCAGGTAATATAATACCATTTAATATCCCACTTTATATTTTCAATCTAAATTATTCCTATGATTAGGAACAATAGAATAAAGTTCGTTTAGAGGCAATAAAGCAATGTGCATTGGCAGAAAAGGACAAAATTACTCAAGCGTTAAGAAAGGATGATGGATCAACAATTATTAAATATTTTTAGTTTATTTTATTTATTTATTTTAACCTAATAATTCATAGCTTTCACAGAAGTCATATAATATTTTCTGATAATGATCTAGCGCCAGAAGTATTTGACAATTTCAATTAGTTTGATTCGGATAAAAAATATAATCACAATGAAAAAACCAACCTTGAGTACTGAAAAAATTATTGAAGCATTATATGTTGATGAAATTTCATAATTTTTAATCGAAAGTTGTAACTTGCAGATATAGCAATTAATTCAATATTTGAAGGCGAGTCAGACAAGAACGTCTCAACCTTCAAAAAAAATTTTTGTTGTGATGACCGGTTCAAATTGACCAGCGATTTTGTTAGTGACGATGAAAATAATGATACCGATGAAAATAATATCGTGCAAAATGATGATATAGATCGAGTACTGTCAAAAAAGAAAACAAAACTGATTGGAATCTCAAAAGGGCTTCTGGGTTATGATCTGAAAAAATCTGATCCTAAAAAGTTTGTAAATAAATGGCGTTTTTCAGTCGTTGACCCTGAGCGAAAAATCTCAAACTGGATAGTGATCAAGTATATATTCCAAATCTAAAAAATTTATATATATGAAACTGTAATATATGTATTCATCATTTGTAGAATCTATGGTCGAGTCCACAACAACGCCATCACAGCCTTTACCTCAAGTATCAAAAGACGTAAAGATCGAAATAAGTGCTGATTTAAAGATAATGTTTGAACCAAGCATTTTAAAGAGTAAGATAGACATTCATAAAGAACTCTAAAATGATTTACGTGTATGGTTATCTGAACGAAATACTATTATATTATAGCTGCAACTCCTTTTTGCTTTTTGGTGAGAATACAGAGAGCGAGGAATGCGAAGAAGTTCAAATGGAAGATTTGATGAGTGACGAAAAACCTTCGATATTTTCATATCCATTTATATCTATTTGCTTTTGTTTGAAATAACTCTATTTATGAACTTTTATCATGTGTATAAAGGATATTTTTAAAGCGTTCTCTAAAATAACGGATCAAACCACAAGTTGGAATAGGATCAGCATCTGGTCCAATGATTTTTTTCATTTTGAAGATGTGTCATTGTCTACAAGGTTGTATATACTTTGGTCATAATGTGAACACGTAAATATAGTGACTTATTGTAACTTAGTGTGCACTTGTTTTCTTAGATCACATTATAAAGATTCGAAAACTTTCATGCGAACTACCTCAATGTAAGCATTTTTCCAATGTAATTTATTTTGACATTTATAAGTTTTCAATTTTTTATTTTGGTTAATTTCACAGGGAAGAAATAATATCTCAATATCTCAAGAGACTTCACGTGGTATGACTATTGAATACAAGTGTAAACATAAATCAGCTTCAAGAAAATTGGTTAAATTGAAACACAGAAGTATTAGATTCTAATTGGTAATATTAGAATGACAAATAAATTTTAATTTAATCAAGTTATGAAGCTTTAAGCAAAATTTGATTGTCTTTATTTTGATTCTGATTTTGGGATCACTAAAGCAGTTTTGATGTAGTTAGAGTTAGAGAGTTATATACTGTAATTTGTGGAAAATAGTACCACTTGTTGTAGAAGTAAAAATTATAGTTGTAATTTTAATATATTAACAAGGTTAAAGGATATAATGCTAAGTGATTTTTATATTATTGTATAGATGCTTATGATATGAATGTCCAATTTTTTTCCATATTGTATATCTGAAACCAAATCGGACTTTCAATCGTTAGACAACTATACAATAATATCGTTATTAGTATAGGATTAGTTTACACAATCGTAAATATTTTTCTTATCACATGCTAGCTATAACATTTGATTGGCCAATTCTCAGCCAATCAAATTTTACATTAGCATGTGATTAGAAAAATATTCATGATATTTAAAATCATCTATACAATAACTATATAATATTTCTTTAATAATGAGCAACTATTGTATAATTTTTATAGTCAAAATTCTTATAATCTAGTAACCAGATCTGCATAGTTTTAAAATATATAATTCAATCACCAGATCACAAGAGTTTTGGCTATAATATATTTTTAAAAAAAATACTAAATAAGTAGCTATGCAACACAGTTGCACTAAACTAGAAATAGATATTAAATTGTATAAATACAAAATAATGCCTAGGGCATTGTTTGAATAATAGCCAGGATTAAACTTAATCCAATCAAAATTCAAAATTACACTTTTAGATATTATTTTGCACTTATACAAAAAGTCTAATTTTGAAATGTTAAATAACTTTGATATAGAGTTATATTTTCTATCAAATTCAAAAATTTACGCTTATTTGCAAATTACATAGTAGGATACATAACAATTTTATGATAATCATTAGCAAATTTCGATTTATTATAAAATTTTGGCCAGTATAAAATTATACCAAAATAATATACTGGGCAAAAATTATATTATCAAAAACTACATTTTTATTATAAAAATTTACATTATTCTTATTGTATAAAAATTAATTTGCTAGTATTATTTAACATTTATATAGCAATAATAAATGTTTGTATATTAGAATTTTTAATTTTAAAAAATTTTATATATGATTATTAATTGTTGCTATTTACAAAAGTCAAAATAATACTATTTAAATAGATTTTTATGCATAATAAATATTTAATAAAGTTATATTAAAAGCACAAAATATACCTGCTCTGAAAGTTTTATACAAATCAGATAACTTTTATTAGTACAGTTTTTCATTTTTATATTTACAAAAATTTTGTAATTTTTTTGTAGAAATATAAATAAAAAGTCCTATTAATGAAATGTCAACAGATTAAATATAAATTTTAGAGAAATGTATTTTTTTCCAAATAACATTTATTTTTGCAAAATAATCAATCTCATAATATTATTATAACTTTTATATATCACAATGATCAATAATCATATATAAAAATTTTTTTAAATTTATTTTAAAAAATTTTTATATATAATCATAGATTAATGTTATATATTAAAGTCAAAATAATAAAGGGTGTGGCGACTTAGAGAAGCTATCTGGTTGTCACCACTCCAAGCAGCAGGTCTAGAGTTCAAACCCCACTGGAGACGAATTGGAAAATAAACCTGTGTTATGGTAACATTTGTTCATTGATCAGTCGGGTATATTACCTGTAACCTTGGTACCACCATCTTGAATGGGAGCTTTGGCGTAGTTGTGTAAGTTACACAGACAAATTCAAGGGACCGGAACAATTGAAACCTGTTTGGCAAGTCCCGAGTGGAGAGGTAGCTGGACTTACGATGGTACCGGGGAAAAGAATCTTGGCGGGGACTGACCAGAAAATCTGGATGGCAAGAGCCCCTATGGCAAAGGGGGCCCACCAACCTGGCTGCCGGAGTCGCACCGGAGGAAAAGGTCATGTGTTATAGAAGCATGAACCAAGGAAAGGGAGACCTTAGGCGCCTAAAGCCTGGCAGACCGATCCTTCCGGGCCAACTGGATTGGTAGTCTGGAATGACTGGGGAAAAGAATCCAAAAAGTAACTGACTGGGTACTGGGGTTTAGTTAACTTCACAAGAGCAGACGGAACTGACCAACTAACAAGAAGTGGAAGCATGGAGGTGTGTACATGTCAAAGCCCAACGGAGCTCTGGGTGCACCCATATGGGAGTCTTAGGACATTAAGAGGATCTGGGACCACCAGTAACAGGTATAGCTAGTATAAGTGCATGTAGTGGTACAATCGGGTGGCCGAGCCTCATGATGCCATCCAACTATATCAGGGACTGGAAGCTTCTGGCGAAACATGCCTGAGTACTCGTCACCATAGCGGGAAGTACAGTCGTTCGCACATTCCTAAATTTGGAACGTTAAATCCTGGGTCCCAAGTCACAGAAAAATCGGTTAGTTGCGGCAGCATGCAGGCTTGAGATACTTACCCAATGTGGTAGAGGCAGCTGCATGGCTTGAGATACGAACTCCCGAGAAGTACGCTAGTAAGAAAACAGGTATACCAATTTGGAAGCAGCAAGCGCCTACCTGGAATTACATACACCAAATTGGGAGTAATGATAGTAGGAAATGTGGGTAAAGTGGTGGACATGTGAATATAACTGTTGGTTGGGAAAAGGAATGTCCAAAACCAGGCTAGCTGTATAAATAGGAATATGGTAGGCTCTGGTAGGTTTAGGTTATTGATAAAATAGTCCAAGTCTCGACACTTAGTAGATAGTATAATAATTGTAAGCAATATATTGTAACAATTAATATATACTCAATAAAGTTAAAGGCATGACCTCACCTTAACAACAAAAAAAAAATAAAAAAAAAATAAAGTCAAAATAATACTATGCAAATTGATTATTATGCTATAATAAATATTGTTCAGAAGAACAAAATACATTTACTCTAAATTTTTATATAAATTAGTTGATATTTCATTAATATATTTCTTTATTTTATGTTTTTTTAAAAAAATTACTAATTTTTTAGCTATATTTATTAAAAACTGTACTAATAAAAAGTTCTCAAATTTGTATAAAAAGTTCAAAATACAGTGCTTTTCTCTAATCTGACACCTTTCTAATTTGAATATATTAAATTCTCTCTAATCTAAATAAAATCTTCTAGAACATTTGTAAATTTTATTATAAAGTTCTGATTAGTCATATATAACTTTTTGAGAACTAAACTTGTTCAAATTTTTATATAGTAAAATCAGTAGTTCTAGCTGTTTAGACTAGATAGAGTTGACTGTATATATAATTATTTTTGATACAAATTTACTTATTATTTAAAAGATGATTTATTTAGTAAAGTTGTGATTACCTATATAACAATTTAGATATAGGTACCTTTTTGTGCTATGTACCTCTTGCTAGTTTGAAAGGCCTAATAGTAACTTATACTCAAATATTAAATATATCTCCTATTAGTATAATAATTATATACAAATTTGAACTTTAGAGGTAACTTATATTATTAATACATAAATATTATTAAAGTAACCTAATTTGTCTAACTATTACTTGTAGGTTTCTTAGTACACATAAATTATTCTAATATCAATAGATGTTTAATCAACTATAGATCTGACTTATACAGTTAAACACAACAATATTCACATGCCAAAATTAGACTTTCTATGTGCCTATTGCAAGATTGTAACTAAAGTGAGCTAAAGTTTATTATAGTAAATATAATTAAATAGAAAAATTAAGGTGACTATAGCATTATTGTGACTAATGCAAATGTGACTATTGCTGGTTATACTATATTCTCTGTTAATATAGTATACCACTGTATAGTGATTTGAACTGAATAATTTTTCTTAATAGGTTAACCAAACTGGAATATTTGGTGTCACTAATTCAACTGAATAAGATTACTTCATGTTTACTTTCAGGAATTCTAGGACCTTTACTTAAATTTTTGTCTCATCTACTAAGTTTATTTATTTTCTTTTAGAACTTTTTAGGACCTTTGCTCTTTTATGATATTATTTCATTTTATTAACCAATTCTCAACTAGTTATACAGATTAACTGATTAAGCATTCATTCAACTGGCTACCCAAAATTTATTTAGTTATAATCGGTTAACTGATTATAGCCCAACCAATTCAAATTACAACACCCTATATAAAAGTATGCTGAGTACATAATTGAAATATAAAAATACTTAATTGATGATCCGGATAAGATCGGCACTATTACCATATTGGGACAATAGTAAATTTTGGGGATAAGTACAATATAAACTTTTATTATATGCTGAAATCTGACAACCATGACTATGAAAAATGCTTTTTTTATTAAGTTAAATGTTCAAGTCAATTAATTGAAAATTGTAGAGCTCACTGAGATGCATCTAATGGTACTTAGATCATTCAAATCGGCCCAGTGTATGCTGAGATATTGCTAAAAAACGTTTGGCCGACTATATAAAATTTTATGTAAACACTAGAAATTTTATATAGTCGGCCAATCGTTTTTTAATGATATCTTAGCGCACACTGGGCCGATTTGAATGATCTAACTACCATTAGATGCGTCTCAGTGAGCTCTACAACTTTTAATTAATTGACTTGAGTTGTTAACTTAATAAAAAAATTACTTTTCATAGTAACGGCTGTCAGATTTCAGCATATAATAAAAAACATAGTAATTTTCCCCAAATTCTAATATAAAATAGTGCCGATCTTATCCGGATCAGTAATTAAAGTACTCATGTCCAAAATTTTATAGCATCTATAATTATATATAAAATTTTTAAAAAAGATCTCTATTAAGATACTTTTTTTATATATTAATTATAATTTATTCTTATATAGAGGTAATCTTTATATGATCACATTTATTTATAATCACTATGTGCCCAACTGTGTAATTATATGAAAGAATAATTGTATTAGTTAAAAATATAGTAAAGAGGGCTTTAAGTTGTAATTTAGTTAGAATTTAGTTAATAGAGGCAAGAACAGATTAAATCGTTTTGTATAAACCATTTTTGTATATAATTAATAATATGCTTTAATGTTTTAATTTTAGCAATCCTATTTTTATTATATATAGAATAAAATAAGTACTACTACATAGTACACAAATATCAAATACTACTATTATATCTCTACTTTTATAATAAAAACTCATATAGTTACTAAAGTACCTATATGCAATTTGCTATAACAACTATTTTTTACTAGAGATTCTTTAATTTACTAAGCACTTTTTTAGCTTACTATTAGTAGTTGTTAGACTTGTCAAAACTGTTAACCTTTCTTTAGTTTTTCTTATTTAGCCTCTAGAATAAGAAGTATTTAGATCCATACTATATAAACAAAATAGTATATTAAAAAAAATAAAAGAAAATTAAAAAAGATATAGTACTATATATCTAAATATAAAATAAAAAATTATATTTTTTTATGTGTTAAACATATTTTAATTAAAATTAAAATAGCTTATTTTAATAAAGATTTTAATTGATGATCCGGATAAGATCGGCAATATTGCCATATTGGGACAATAGTAAATTTTGGGGATAAGTACAATATAAATTTTTATTGTATACTGGAATCTGATGTCAGTCCAATGAAAAGTATTTTTTTATTAAGTTAACAGCTCATGTCAATTAATTAAAAGTTGTAGAGCTCACTAATGCGCATCTAATGGTGGTTAGATTATTCAAATCGGCCCAGTATACGCTGAGATATCGCTAAAAAACGACTGACCGACTATATAAAATTTTTAGTTTGTTTACATGGAATTTTATATAGTCGGCCAATCGTTTTTTAGCAATATCTCAGCTTACACTGGGCCGATTTGAATGATCTAACCACCATTAGATGCGTCTCAGTGGGCTCTACAACTTTCAATTAATTGACATGAGCTATTAACTTAATAAAAAAATATTTTTCATTGGACTGACGTCAGATTCCAGTATATAATAAAAATCATAGTAATTTGCCCCAAATTCTAATATAAAAATTCTGCAGATCTTATCTGGATCAGTAATTAAATAATTTTACTTTATTTATTTGTTCTAAATTGTTCAAAATTGTCTAAAATTATTGTTTACACTTGTTTATATACAGCATTAGCTATATCTATAAACAAATATATTGGAATTACTATTAATAAAATATATAGTATATATAAAATAGATAAAATATATAAAATAAATAATATACATATATATAATAAATGCTCTTTAAAAATGGCATACTGTACATGAATTACATGTAATGAATTTGCTTGCAGTAATTGTCTAGCAAATTAGATTGCAGCTCTATAGTAGTTCTTTAGTAGCTCTGATCTGAGCTAAGTTGAATAGAGGTGGTTTTATGTAATTCTGATCACTATATTAAATGTTATAGTTAATTTGTATTGTTATATCAATTCCTACAGATCAATAATACTATATAGTCATAAAGACAAAATGCTTATATCTTGTGATCTACTAGGTTGATTTTAATTAGTGTTCTGCAAAAGATCTGGGTCCAGTCTGGGTCCAGTACGGTCTGTTGAACGGACTAAGTTCGGACACTTGATTTATCAGAATTGATATGTGTTAAGACCTATACAAAGATCCGCACAGGTAATACCTGGTCTGGTCTTATTAGAATAATACTGATTGCTGATTGGCTGATTTTCACTTTAGGACAACCAATATGAGTGAAATAAAATATATCGACAAATTAGACAATTGTAATAATTTCCCTTTGTGGAAATTTTGCTTTAACATTATCTTTGAATACTTCAGATTCTTGCTATTATATAATTAATATTATATAATACCTATCACCTATTTGTGTAATATGTTATTATGAAAGTTTATTTTATATCTAGAATTTATGAAAACATCTATAATGGCACTGACATTTATTAGGTAATATTTTAGAGAGTAGGGGTCAAGAAAAATCTTACCTTAGATAAATTTGATTATAGATTTTACCTGGGGGTGGAGGTAAGCCCCTATAGTAAATAGATATTAGGTAATAAATGTTAGCGCCCTAATCATGTTTTTTTTTTTTTTTAGCAAGAACATAGGGCTAAATCAACTATAGCATCAATAAATTTCACGGATCTAAATGATACAAGTTCAGACCCTAACTTTAGATCCGAACTGATATTTGGACTAGGTCTGGATCTTTAAAAATACCTGCCCTGTCTGAATCATGCGGAACACTAATTTTAATAATATAACTGCCATTATGATGAGATTCTCTCCTTTACAATTTTTCTTAATGAGAAGGAAGGTTTACTTAGTAGAAAATCAATTTGTTCTTTAGGAAACTCTAGATTTTGAAAAAGGCAAAAAATAATAGTAAATTTCTTACAGTTTACTATGTTTTTTTACTGGTTATTAGGTAAATCACAAATTAACAACTAAAAATTGTTTTCATAAAAATAATGATAGTTAGATAGTTATTATATAAAAATCTTAAATCTAATTTGTTTGTCTAAATATCTTTTGCTATAGGCATCTCATTTATATTTGCAAGTTTCAAGCAGATAATATAGGAATTAAAGAATACAATTAACATTTTGCATAACTATTTTAGACCTTTTAGATTGATACTTTAATTACAGCATTTAAAAACTTAGACAAGATTTTATTTTATTTAGAAATTTCAAAGTCAAACAATTAAATATTTTAAATATCAAAAATAATTTAAATGCATAATGAATAAAGCACCTGCTCTATAAAATAGTACTGTTTTGCCTGTGCTATTTGGGTAATAGACTAGAAAATCCAGTCTTCAATGGATAATTTGTGTTTTTAAAAAAACAATTTGTTTGCTTGTAAATTTATTTTTGAAAATAATTACTTCATAAAATGGTTGCATAATTTTGAATACTATGAAATTTATTTATTTATTAAACATTCAATCTAATTTAATACTTTTGATCAATTTTTAGAACATCATTTTTAAAGTTTTTTTTTAAATTAACCATCCTCAATAATTTACTAAATTAATATAGTTAATATAAAATAAAAAGTATAATTAAATCATATAAGCAGAACAATATTTTAAAACTTAAAATTAACCAAAAGTATCAAAGACTAGTTTTATTAATCAATTCCCATTTTACCTTTTAATAGCATCATTAGTTGGTTAATAAAATTGATAAAATTTGATAATGCATAATATAAAAGAGGGTAGTATTATGACAAATAATATTTATTATTTAACCTGATAATGTGAAACAAATAAAAAAAGAAAGAGATAATATGATATAAAATATTATTCGTTTGTAACAATTTAAAATTCGTAGCTTATATTCTGCAAATTAAATGCTTAAATCTCATTCGTCTTTTAATGACCGATTTAAAATCTAATTATTTCTTTAAAAGTTTAAGCACTTCTCCACATTGCTTTAATGTAAATTCATTATTTGGATCAATTTCTAATGATCTATTTAAATCTGCAAGTGATTCTTCATATCTATTCATCATGCGATAGGTTGCTCCACGTTCTCCTAATGCAAATGAATTATATTGGTTAATTTTTAATGATTCATTTAAGTCATCAAGTGATTCTTCATATCTTTTCATCATGCGATAGGTTATTCCGCGTTCTTGTAATGAAAACGAATCATTTGGTTTGATTTCTAATAATTTATTTAAATCTACAAGTGATTCTTCAAATCTATTCATCTTGCGATAGGTTTTTCCACGGCCAAGCAATGCGAATTCAGAATTTGGTCTAATTTTTAATGCTTTATTAAAATCTGAAAGTGATTCCTCATATCTGCCCATCTCATAATAAGTCGAACCACGGCATCTTAATGTCAATTCTAATGGTGATTCTTGTGATTCATCATAGCTGCCCTTATAATAGGGTAAATCACGAAATTTTACTGCCACTTGTAATGGCGATTCTTTGTCCATTTCGTAATATGTTGGATCATGAGATTTTAATGTAACTGTCTCATTTTGTTCAATTTCTTCAAATTTATTTAAATCTATAAGAGCTTCTTCATATCTCTTCATCGAGAAATAAATGATTCCACGGAGTCCTAACGTATTTAAATGATCAGGCTTAATTTTTAATGAATTAGTTAAATCTGCAAGTGACTCTTCATATCTATTCATTCTGAAATAAATTTGTCCACGCGTACTTAATGCCTCTGCATTATTTGGATCAATTTTTAATGATCGACTTAAATCTGCAAGTGATTCTTCGTATCTACCTAAATTATAGTATACTTCTCCACGAACACCTAATGAAACTGCATCATTTGGATTAATTGCCAATAATCTATTTGAGTCTACAAGTGCTTCATCATATCTTCCTATCATTCGATAAGCAGCCTCACGAAATCCTAACACCTCAGCATCATTAGGAACAATTTTTAAATAATGATTAAAATCTGCAATTGCTTCTTCAAATCTGCACAATAACATATAAACTCCTGCACGAATTTTTAATACAAAGGTATCCTCTGGCTCAATTTTTAATGAGTTAGTTAAATATACAAGAGCCTCATCGTATCTACCTAACTTATTATATGCTATTCCACGATTTCTTAATAAAATTGCATCATTTGAATTACCTTCTAATAATTCAGCTAATCCTAAAGAAAGATAATTTTCAGAATGCTGACTTGAATATTCTTGATTGACATTTTGCAATTGATTAAGTAATTGTTCTGTAAATGTAAATAGGCTGTTATTACTATAATACTGTAATAGAAAACACAAAATTCCTGTACTTATTATATACAATAAATAACTTACCTATCGATGAAACATCTGCATTAATATTTTGATTACTATGATAAACTGGAGCTATTTGTATATTATTTAATTTATGACGGATTTCAGCAATGTTAGGGCGTAAATTCGGATCATTATTCCAAGCATCATGGTAAAGTTTCATAAAATACATTGGTGTTCCATCAATTGGTTTTTCTCTTTCACCAGAGATTACTTTCTGAACTATGTCTGCAAGTTCTATGTTTTTAAAAGGAGGTACTCCACTTGATAGCTCCCAGAAAAGAACACCAAGACTATAAATATCAGAATTTTTATGTCGTTTGTATGAGAATTGGTTTTTGAGATATTCTGGATCGGAAAAGGCACATGTTCCGCCATGAACAGATTTTGTATCATTTTCTAATGATTTAGCTAAGCCAAAATCTGTAATAATCATTCTACCGTCATGCACTAATACATTTTTATCATGCTAAAATAATATTAGTATGTATATAATAAATGAAATGAAAATAATAATAATTTATCAAAAAAAAGTATCACATCTTACAAGATCACGATGAACAATATTTGCTTTATGTAAGTAATTAATCCCACTAGAAATTTCTTTAGCCATTCTAATTTTAGTTGTCCAATCTAATTCCAAAAAATGATTACGTAAATAGTACTGAAGGTCACCGTTATTAGCGAATTGAAGAATCATATAGTTTGTTTCAGTTTTTGGATCTAATTTACACGAAATTAACATTAATAACAATCAGTTATAGTATTTGATAAAGTTTATGATATAACTTGACCTACCTTGTGTGATTCAGAAGAACCTTATTACATTGTCATGATGCGCGACTTTGTTAATGTTTTTAATCTTAAAGTATATTATAGAAACATAACGTAAACAAAAGAGAGCTGTAAATAACATAATATTAATGGTCACTACTTTATGTTACTATTCGCACCGAACCCCGAATAATAACAACAGAGGTTACATTTGACTCATTAGCCAAAATTATTCAATTTGATTAGTCAAAAAATTTTTGACCAATTAAATTTCTTAATTTTGCAAAATTTTAACTGTTATAGACAAATATAAAATCGAGTTTTTTATGCTAACCAACAAGCATCAGTTTCTGTTGTTTTGATTTTTTTTTTAAAGTTATACCTGATCTATCCAATCAGAATTTAAAATTTGCTAACACTACATATTGAGTGTACTATTGTTCTACCTGTAGTATCCTTCGGACAATTAGCCATTTTTTATGTATGACCTTATTTAAATATTATATGGGTTCTATTATTCGCGCCATACAAAATAATAGCATTTGAATGCTGTTTCATGTAGTTCAAAATTCCAGGAATGGCTAACATTACGTATCGATATACAGATTATGATAAAATATAAATTACAGTATATGAAAAGGGCAATGTAAACATATGTTGGCGATGCAATTTTACATTTAATTAACTGCCCTAATCCTAAATATATAATGAATAATTTGTCTATATTCGAAATTTGACTGCTCCCTGCTGGTGTTGTAATATATAGAAAACACAGTTATCTTAATGTTACTAATCAAATTATATATCATATATTGCAGCATCTGTGAAAAGATTCTATATTTTACTATTTAATAGATTTGATTTATATTCTATTTAATATCTCCATTATAATTTGATGAGCAAGCATTAAGATATTTCGTGGTGATAATTAGTAGAATCCTAAATAACGCAAATATTCATGGTGCGAATAGTAACACACTGACATATGGGTCTATTCCTTGAAAATGACCTTACGGGACATAGTAAATCATATGATCAAAACTTGATTTTCAAGGAACAGACCCCATATAATAAAAACGATTAATACTTCTTTAATAAATCCATCCTCTGTATCATTAGCTGGATCATAATGTAAGCTCTTTAATGCTACAGTTTTTTCAATATCCTTTGAGTAAGCACAATGTACGTTGCCGAACCCTCCACTGCCAACTTTTTTCCAATCCTGAAAAGAATCATACTCAAATAATGTAATAAAATTTTGTTCAATAGCAATTTTGAACCAATCCATAATTGAAGTATATAGTAGATTAATACAATACGGTATACGTACGATTACATATGATTTATATAGATATTTCAGTATTTAATACTGGTGATACAACTACCCTGAAAAAAATGGTTGTTTCCAGAATTGTTCGAATGGAATCAGTTTTCCGAACAAGTGTTTTTTGTACTGTTTCCGTTTCGATGTTTATTTGTATGTAAAAATAGAAAATTTTTGATTAAAAATTATCATATACATCAAATAAACAAACAGAATACATCTATGTACCCCGCTCAAAATGAAAATGATATTCACTGTTTATATTTGTAATATTTATATTGTTTTTTAAAGAAATACCGTCAATTAATGATAGGGTTAGTGTTAAGGTAAGATTAGCGATTTAAAAGAAGAAACTATACTTAAATTTCACAAAGAAATTTTTTTGTTAGAACGCTGATGTTAGTTTATAAGAAAAATTCAAGATAAAAGCGATTTTTTTAAAAAAAGATTAATTTTTTAATTTTAACGTTACACCCTGTTCGTGTAAATCGATGTGATGAAATAAAAAGTGTGATTTCCAAATCGGGTGGGCGGTACGTATGACGTATGTACAAAACTTTGTAAACAATTATGATTATGCTACTTGAATACTCTATTTAGAAAATTTACAATGGCCCATTTGAATGTTGTAATACATTATATTATTATCCTATGCTCATTAAAAAATTATCCACTACCATTATTGTAATTCATTTACCAGGAACGGAGTACGAAGTATCTGCGTATGTAAATACACACGTACGTACTAGGCGGTAACTCAACTAAAAAATCAAACCTATGTTAGCCAGTGATGTTAAATGACCTGAAATGGCCCAAATGACTCAAATGACCAATGACTGGTCATTGGGTCATTTAAAGAATGAAATGACCTATTGGGTCATTTGAATTTTATTGGTGGAAATAACAATTAATTAAAACTTGGTTAAATTATGAAATTCGAAGTCAACAATAAAGAAAATTACTACGAATCACCGTGGTGATAATCACCGTTGTCACGTGCCTAATATATACGGATACGTTGTTACGGGTTCGTATTATTTCGCCGACAATCACTTCACCGACATAACATTTTACCGACAAATACTCACCGACAAGTCCATTTTACCGACAGTTTGTTTCACCGAAGTTCATTTCACCGACAACTTTTTTTTCAAAAAGCACCCTAACTTTAGCCCTAATTCTACCTAATTCTACCCTGACCCTAACGACAATGACCAGAATTACTTTGTCGGTGAAATGAGCTTCGGTGAAATAAACTGTCGGTAAAATGAACGTGTCGGTGAATAATTGTCGGTGAAATGTTATGTCGGTGAAGTGATTGTCGATTAATTGATTGCCACCCCGTTGTTACTATAATAATATTTCTGCGCCTCAGAATCACAGCATTTCTTTATTCTGCCCCTGCTTCATTTAGTCGATCATTGTTACATTCGATCGTACTTCTGTAACACTTGTTGCTCCTATTACTTATATATCCTTAGTAATATAGACATTCGACGCGTCACAACAGCCTTACTTAATCATAGAACGAATTACTCTTTCACCTTATCACGCCATTGCTTTTGTACACAGATCAATTATGTACGAAATATTATTGCTTCGTTCAGGGACGAACGAACATGAAGCATTTAAATATTATGTCTCGCCCCTCACACAGTATGATTAAGTTTATAGGTGTTGAAAGAATAGCATATCTCAAGGACGAATTAATTGTGTAAGACGGAAGGAAGTTAAACCGACAATTGTGTAGTTTAATTAATTCCCTATGAGAAATTACAGCACGGAATAATACTGAAATACACGGAAAAGTTTGAATACGTGACCACACAAACCTGCACGTAGATATACACGGGACAATGCACGGGAAAGCAAGTTCATGGCACGTAAAAGGGCGCGGATTCCGTGCAATGCTGCACATACTTACGTGCAATTTTATGTGTTTTCTCGTGCATTGTCTCGTGCATATTTACGTGCAGGTAACATATAATAGCATATGTCCATACATATATACATAATAACATATATCGTATATGCATTATTTTATTAACTAAATTTTATTATTTTATTAACTAAATTTTATAAGTTTTATTAACTAAATTTTGTATTTTATTAAATAACTTAATTATTTAATTATTTTATTAATTAAATTTTATAATACAAATAGTTTAATTTAATAATTTACATGCGAATAAGAAAATACTTCTAATTACTAAAACTACCGACTTTAAAAATAACCCAGCAACTAATAATATCGAAAAAAAAACAAAGTAATAGTACCAAAATGAAAGGTTTAAAAAAAAAATCGAAATGACTACTCTAGAAATAACTCCAATAGGGACAACTCCGATTGTGGCAACTCCAATGGCAGTAACTCAAGGGAGAGGCTAAAATGCAATAATATACAGAGAGATAAAAAATAAAAGAAAAAAATAATAGTAAAAAAAAATAAAGCTGCGATACCACCAAAAATGATGAAAAACATACACCAAAAATGATAGTGATTCCAAAAGAGTAGCTTCCAAGGCAATAACTCTAAAGGATGGTTTAAACAATGACAATAACTAAAAAAAATTATATAAAAATTAATGAGTTGTAAAAAAAAAAAATTATAAAAAAATATAAGATGATAAAAATGATAAGAGTAAAAAAAAAAAAAAAAAAGCAATATTTATTTGCTTACAAATCAAATGTAATTTGTGCGCGTCAATGCACGGAAATTATTATTGATAAGTGCAAAAAAAAAAAAAAAAAAAAAAAAAACAACAAAATAAATGTTTTTGTGCGCGTCAATGCACGGAATTTATAATCATTAAGAATCTTAACGATCATCACGTTAATGCACGGAATTATGATCGTTAAGGATCTTAATGATCATCATGTTAGTACATGAAATTATGATCGTTAAGGATCTTAACAATTGTGACAATTGTGATATCATGCACAAAAATTATGATCGTTAAGAATCTTAACGATTGTGAAATTATGCGTTAAGGAGTCTTAACGATTGTGATGATCATACATTTTGTACAGAAATGATCGTTAAGAACCTTAACGATTGTGATGATCGTTACGTCAGTGAACTGAAACTTTCGTTAAGAATCTTAACGATTGTGCACGTCAAAGCACGAAAATTATGATTATGATCGTTTAAGAATCATAACGATTATGCATGTCAGTGCACGAAAATTATGATCGTTAAGAATCTTAACGATTGTGCACGTTAGTGCACGAAATTTATGATCGTTAAGAATCTTAATGATTGTCACGTTAGTGCACAGAAATTATGTGATCATTAAGATTAATACACGTCAATAAATGGTTATAATACTATGCAAGATAGTGCACGGATTTCAATATTTCGTGTGATAACGTGTATTAAATTTTTTGGATGATCAGTTTCCGTGCAGTTTCCGTGCAGTGATTATGAAACCCGTGCTTACTCGCATACAGTTTCGTATTTTTACATGCATTCCCGTGTATCGAGTTTTCATAGGGATTATGTATGTCGAAACATGTATATAAGGCCGTTTGAAGTTGATTCTTCGGTTAACATCACCTTTCCAGGACTCTCGGGGTGAGGGGGATAAAATGAAACAAACATATGAAACGAACATTTATTGATGTTCATTTTTGGGGGAGACTTCAGCCGGGGGTGATGTTAACTGAAAAATTAACTTCAAACGGCCTTAATTAATTAATTATATAATGTATCATCAGAGAAAAAGAACTTCGTACGTACGTACAATTTTTACAGCCAAAATTCTCGTGATCTAGTGATCGGAACTGTTTTAAAAAATATGTATGCGATCACAGATCGGAATTTTGGGTTCCCAAGTTCCTATTGGTTGAGCAAATTTTGTCCCTCATTGAATGAAATAAATCACTACTCGGATGGCTTAAAAATTAATGTAAAAAAGTATCAATTCGAATAATAGGTTTGTAATTTTTATTTCCGATAAAAATGTTTATTCAAACATTTCTTACTAATTAGTTCTCTAGCTCTTCAAAATCGAATAAAAAACACTTAGGAGGCTCTATCTTCAGTAGTTTTTCTTGAATCGTTTCATCACAAACTTAAATAAACATATATGAGAGGACAGCTAAGTAGGAGCTAAAATTTGTTCTTATTTATTTATTTTTTATTTATTTTATGTTTTTTTTTAAATTATATTTATTTTTTTTATTTCGTTTTTATTTTATTGTATTTTACTTTATTTTAAATTATTTTTTTTATTTAAATTATTTTTTTATTTTAAATTATTGTTTTATTTTTATTTGCCGTATAACCGCGAAATAACAACAGAGAAATATTTCGAATTTCGGCCTGAATTAATCTTAATTTAGGGTATTTTATTTTTTTAATTTTTACTTTTTTTATACGTTAACTGAAAAAGGGTAGTTTTAAGAAGAGTGAACCCAGTGATGATCACGAAATGTATTACCCTCGATATAAACACTTATAATTTTGATTGGCCAAAAATGTAAACAAATATCAGGTGACATTTATGAAATCAGGATTTTTTAAAATTTTCGAATTTTGTGTAACCAATTGACACTACATAATCAAACAATCAAATGCTATAAACGGCCGTCCCTAACCCTAACCACGACCACTAACAAAAAATTTTTTGCCTAACCCTAACCCTAACCACGAAGCAAAAGCATCTATAAAACCATTAACAAAAAAAAAGTTTTTTATCTCGTGGTTAGGGTTAGGGTTAGGTTTAGGGTCAATTTTTTGATATAGTTATAAGGTCTTTTTATATAGAATCAAGAATGCGATTTATGCAGCATATAGACCGTATTATCTGATTTTTGTTTATGCACTTCTGACAAATCAAAATTTTCAGGTGATTATATCGAGGGTGACACAATTCGTGGTAATCACTGGGTTCACTCTTCTTCAAGTGTCCCCTGAAAAAATAGCTTCAAACAGCCTTAGATAGATTTAGGTAGTAATATATAAACAAAATTGCCTTCCACATTTTTAATTAACACACCAAGGTAGGTTTAGACTGTCGTTTTTTTGTATTTTTCAAGGTTTTCGTTTCTCATTCTTGTTTGCTTCACCGAAAACATCAAATTTCTAATTTGATTGGTCGGGTGTCACGTGATTCAGCTCTGCTTTAGGCGCCCCACATATAGAGCTATGTACATACGCCAGTCACTTTATAAATGCTTAATATATACTAGTAATATCTCATGCACGAAGTAATAAATCGAATTTATATATTCTAAATAATGAAAATATTTGATTTTTTTTTATTTTTTTTTCATATGTTCATTTTACCGGGAGGGCCGTTGGGGAAGAGGGGGATGATGTTAACCGAAAAATTAACTTCAAACTGCCTAAGTACGATGTGTTCGCTCTTCATGTACAGATCATTAATAAGATAATTAATCATTAATCAGATCAGATTTAGATTATGACATTAGATTAGAGATCATATTAGGAGATTCTGTCCCTCATAAATAATAAAGCATATTAGGTATTAGATAACGTTAGATATTATCTTAATGATTCCTCCTTTATAATAATGTTTCATTAATGAATGTTATTATGTCGTATCTCTTGGATTTCACTTATTTTTGTATCGTTTCTCTTGAATACCTTTGAGTATATTTATAACATGACCTTATGTATTCCTTCTCTTGTTCACTATCGCTGACTAAATCTGGCCCTCTAATCTGACGCTCTCCCAATTTCGATAGTGACAAATGTTTCGCGTCATACAGATATAGTTTATTAATAATCTAAAATTTTTTTTATTCTTTTTATATGTTTCACTATTCCACATTCGAATTCACAACTTGCATCCCAGCATTTCACATTCGAATTCAAACTCTTTACCTTTATACTGTATTTCTTTTTTATTTATCTATATCTTTCTTCGCATATTTTTTTTGCTTTAACTTTTATTGTTGATTTTCTTGCATGTTCAATTCTTATGTAAAACCATACTAACTAATGACCTTGTTTTCTTTCAACTTAGTAACAAGGTTAATGGAACATTTAACTGATTATGAAGATAATGTGTAAAATTACTTAGTGGATTTTGAAGATAATAATATGGATACTAACAACCATAATGTAGATGTTAATAAGCCAGTGTTAGAAGTTGGGCATTTATTTAATGAGGAATCATGTTCAAGCTGCTGTTGATTCATTTGCCAAGCAAAATAGGTTTGTTGCTAATAAAAGCCATAAGGATCTTGACCCTGCTAATAAGTCTATTGTTTGTCAGCATACCTATAATGGGTGGCAATCAATTAATCGACAATCACTTCACCGATATAACATTTCACTGACAATTATTCACCGACACGTTCATTTTACCAACAGTTTATTTCACCGAGGCTCATTTCACCGACAAAGTAATTCTGGTCATTGTCGTTAGGGTCAGGGTAGAATTAGGTAGAATTAGGGTTAAAGTTAGGGTGCTTTTTGAAAAAAAACTTGTCAGTGAAATGAACTTCAGTGAAACAAACTGTCAGTAAAATGAACTTGTCGGTGAGTATTTGTCGGTAAAATGTTATGTCGGTGAAGTGATTGTTGGCGAAATAATACGGACCCACCTATAATTGCTGGAAAGCAGGAATTTGACAACCAAATAAGGCTGAAGATATAGATTTGCACTGTGATAGTACTTCAAATAAAATGAATTGTAAATGGAAGATGGTTTTTATCTTAGAAAGAATGAGAAACAAGTATGACTTACTAAACCCATAATTATACCTGTGATATAACAACAATTGAAATAATGCCAAAAAATTTACTCCTTTTACAAGAAACTTTGGATAAGATTGAGCACTACACTACAAATAGTTATTTAGATACCAGTCAGAAATACAGTCATGAGGCCCAATAATCATATTAAGACCTAAAGGTTAGGGTTAGTGCCAGTTTTATTATGTTGAGCTTTGAATGGAAGTTTTATAATTTCTTAGTGCATATCACTACTGTATATATTTGGCAGGCAACCTACTTGCATTGATCCTGCTTTTAATCATGATTTTATTAGCGATTTTATTAGCGATTTTGTCAGTATATAAGGTAGTTTCACTACAGATATATATATCTGATCTACTGCTATTGAATCTGGTATGTAACTGGATCTTAAAATTTGAGATTTTAATAAGTGCATGTTATATTAATAAATTAAAAATTTAGTATGTTACATAGCAATCAACTTAATTACTTTATTATCAAATGAATGTGTCTATGCAGTTGTTCAAAATCAACTACTTATAGTAGTTAGTTTTTAATTGATTAATTGATTTGATATAAATAAAGGACTTGATTACAAATATACTGTAAAACATGCTTATACCAGTCTATATAATAAATATTAATTGACTATATAGTTGATTATTCAACTCTATTACTATAATTTGTATTATTATGAATTCAGTAATATACATATTTTTGATCATTTAAAACAATAGTATGTGTTACTAGTAATGATCACTACTGGTAATAAATAGCAAAATTCAATTCAAAATATTAAATATTTAATACTCATGCTAAGATTTGATCAATTTATAATCTTTTAAGCCCATTTACTCCAGTTTTCAAAATAATATTTACTTTTAAACAAAAGCCAGGTTGTTCTGTGCAAAATTACTATAATTGATTTCAAAACCTTTATAATTACATACATTAAGAATTTTAACTATCAATTTTAATTTTGTGAACTTATATTAGAGCCTTATGACATAATCTAGAGCTATATTCAAGTCTAGTTACTCAGACCAAGTCTATTTATGCCTTAATCGAAGTCTTACTATTGTTAGAGTAGTTTAGTTGATTTTAGTTAGTCTTACTAGTGTATAGTTGTAATACTTATATGGAGAATTCATTTAGCCTCTTACAACGTACATACATAATGAGTTTTATGATATATATTAAAAGTATATCAGGTATTGTACAAATTTAAAAAAAAGATTTTTAATTAATTAAAATTAAATTAGTAAAAACTTTCCATTTGAAGTCAAATTCATTTGTTTATATATATTTGAATTTAATATATAATACAATAACACGTTACCTAGATATTAATGTGCTTTTGAACAATGCTAAGCCCAACATGTTGACTCATTTTACTTATTTGTATAGATAAGGTCATATAAAATAAATTTCTTGGTTTACATAACATAAAATAAAATTTTTGACCCGGCTACCCGGATTTTTTTTTTAAAAAAATTTTTTTTATATATCCAATTAATAAATTGTTGCATAATGGAATTGTTACATAAAACATTTCATTTGTGACCTGGTCCTACCTCCAAAAATAAATAAAAACAGAAAAATTCATTTCTGACACATTAAACCAGATTCTTCCAAATTTATCACATGCAAATCGATATACAATACTGTATTTGGTTAAGGTTGATTTGGTACTATCATTGTACCCCACCAGGGGACTAGACCCGTTGACCTCATTTCTATTGTATAATTATTAAAAAAAAAAATTTATAGTTTTCAATTTTTGGACCCGGCCGGGTTATGTAAACCAAGAAATTTATTTTGTATGGCCTAATACAAACCAAAAAAGAACTTCTAAATTCTGATTTTGTAAATAAACTAAATGCATAAAATAAAAATTTAGGTTAGGGTCTTAAGGTTAAGACTATAGGGTTAGAATGATGCTTATATTATATAAGATTTCATTTCTATTATTTGTACTAAGATTGAGTTAAATATTAGTTTTTGTTTTTTTTTTGCACATGTCAGATTCTTTGTTGGGCTGATCTGAAATAGTCAAATTTTGCGCTCTCTGATAGGCTATTTCCTCTCCAGGAGTTTGTATTACCTGTAAAATAATTAGATTTCATATTGATGACTATCTAAAATTTTATAATTCTTACTCCTTAATACATATTACCATCAAGTTTATATAGATTTTGACTACCATATTACTACTAATAACCCAAATAACCTTCAAATAACCTGGTTATTTGCAAATGATCCTGGTCATTTGCAAATGACCATGGTCATTTGGTTATGAGTTATTTGCAAATAATTCAAAATTCAAATAACATATAATGACTAGTTATTTTAGGGCCATTTGAGATTATTTAAGTGGTAATCTGCAGTTAAAGAGTCAAAATTTCATAGTAAAAATCAGCAGAGATTTACTAATTGCCTTATATGGAAGTGAAATGCTGTACATTTCTGATCATAATAAAAAACCCTATAGTAAATAATCAATAAATACTCATATCATGTCATATACTGATGCGATTTGAATAATTTAACTGTCATTAGAATTAGAAAAGTTGTTACTGCAAAGTTTAATTAGAAATTATAAAAGGTTTGCTTAGTAAAAAAATACTTTTATATGTAGAAAAGCCCCATTCGCACACTAATAGAAATTTACTATTAAATGCCTGCCATAATTTATTATAAAATGATCATTATTTTTTACTCTTTAACTGCGATTTACCACTTAAAAATTTTTCAAAATGACTAGATTATTTAATATCACTGATGTTAGCAATATATTAGTATTTAATAATCAGAATTTAATCAGTAAAATTAAAATTATTAATTAAAATACTAGATTATATTATTTAATTAAAAAGGATTTTTCTTGACATTGCACTTCTTTTTTTAATTTTTTTTAGAAAAAAACTCTTTGCAAAAATTATTCTAAGAAAGTTATACTTTGTTTTAACTAATTAAATTTAAATGATTAATAAGACAAATATTCAAATTTATATGTTAATAGAGAATTCTGAAGTATAATTTTATTCTTCAATATTTAATAATGCTCTTTTTAAATATTCCTTAGGTTTAATAAATTACATTATTTTAAACTTTATTAATTTTAATAAATATTGCAAAACATTATGAAATTGGATTAAAATGAAATATAGGTTTCTATTTTACTTCTTAAAACCTATATATTTATTTAATATAAACTTTACTCTAAAGCCAACTTTTAATCTTAACTGCTAATACTAAAAAATGCATTTTAAAAAATTTAATTTTTAGATGGCTTGTCAATTTTTTATACTATATATATTTCATTTTAATTCAATTACATTTTAATTAGTTACAATAAATATATTTAATATATTAATAATATAACAATAATTATTGGCTTTATTTGTATAAGACAAAAAATGTAATATGGGTGTGAGTCAGTAAAAAAGTATCCAATTTTTTCTAAGTAAAAGTTTTCTTGACTTTAAGATTAAATATTTTAACAACTATCTTAATAAATTTAATAAATTTTTTTATTTAATTCTATATAATTCAAGATTAAAATAAAAAATTTTTTAGCATATTTGATTAAATAGTTGTCAAGATATTTTAATTTAAAAATTAAAAAAATTTTACTAAAAATGATTTGTTCCTTTTCTACTAACTCACCCTATATATCAAATTTTTAGTTTTTTCACATAGTTTTGATTACTTAGTTAAGTTACCACCCTAATATATCAGTACATATTGTCACGATTAAAAATTTTAATCTATAACTTAAATGTGATTGGTAATACCAGAAGACTCCAGTAATCCAAGCCATCTGAAATTACAAGCATTTGGTTGTGGTGGAGGCTTTAGGTAATCTTTGTTGTTTGTATGCAATGGTGAAGGCACAGGGATGACATAAAGAGGCTTTATTTATTTTGGAGCATTAATGCTTGCGGTCTGAGAGCATGAATGCTTCAAGCCTTAGGGCATAGAAGCACAAATGCTTCAAAGCCTTATGCTACGAAGAATCGCAAAATGTTAAATGCACAGTAGTTTATAGTAAATTAAAATGTATTTAAGGACCTTTATTTCGTGTTAATAAAGTTAATCTTAGACTTCAATTATCTCCTGAATATGAATTAATAAGAAACTGTCCTTAAATAATAAACTAACACAAGTTGTGACTGGAGCTAAACTGTGCGATTGTACATATTGCTTTTCCAATCGTAACAATATGTACCTAGAAATACATTTTATTTGCACAGGTAATACAAACCAAAAAAGACAATTCGATTTTGTAAATTAGCTAAATGCATGAGATGAAAACTTAGAGTTAGGACATAAATGTTAAAGACTATAGAATTAGATTAAAGTAAAATTTCATTTTTGTTATTTTTAATTAGACTAATATCAATTAAAATTTTAGTTTTTGTATATATTTGCTTTTTTTTAGAGAAGCACCAGAAATCACCTGATTTCTATTTACTATATAGTCTACCTACCTCCCTCCTACCAGACTGGTTTAATAGCCAATCAAATTTCGTGTATATCATATTATTATTAGATCAAAAGTTATTTACTATTAAATATTATATAGAATATAATAAATAGCTTTTAATCTACTGGTCCGATTTGGGTGATTTAATTACCAAATGATTCTCTCAAAGAGAGGATTCTAAAAGCCCAAAATTACAAGAATCTAATTACAGGATCATAAGATCAATATAGATTTGTATATTATTACTACATATATACAGTCGGACCTCCATAAATGCAACCTCTATAAATGCAATATCTCTCTAAATGCACGTTTTTTCTATTCCGTAAGATGTTATTAGTGCTAAATGCAAGTTCTATATTCTGTAAATGCACGTTCTCTTGAATAACATTTTATATTACACTAACCTCCCTAAATGCACGTAGCCAATCAAATTTTAGTATTTAAGATAGATTATACAGTTTTGGTAGAAGTTACACAAACTTAACAATCAAATTTTTAAAGCTGCAATTTAATTGGCTCATTCTAAATGCAAACCTCCCTAAATGCACATTGTAGGCTTGTCCCTATGAGTTGCATTTATGGAGGGTTGACTGTATTAAATAAATAGTATATAAGTCTTTCTTCTTTACAATCACGCAGTTAGTATCAAGAAAATTAGTAATTATAAAAGTGTGTAATTATATAGAAGTCTTTTTTTATAAGTTTATTAATAAATTTTCTCAAAATTTAATATAATTAGAAGGTGATTATAAAGGAGGAAGACTATATTATATGTAGTAATAATGCATAAATCTATATTGATTTTATGATCCTGTAATAAGGTTCTTGTAATTTTGAGTTTGTTAGAAGCTTTTCTTTGAGGGATTATTTTGGTAGTTATATCATCCAAATTGGACCAGTAGATTATAAGTTATTAACTAATAAAATTTTTATATACAGTCGACTCTGGATATACCGAACTGCAGTTCTGGACCTTTTTGTTCGGTATAAAGTGAGTTCGCTTTATACAGTTCGCTCTCTATACTGAACGGTTCGGTATATATAGCTAACCAATAAAATAGCACGCATGTGATCAAAAATCGATTTTTTTATTTTATAATAAAAGCATATATCAATATGCACACAATACAATACGACCATACAATACGACCACTAAACTAACTGCTAACAGCTAAGGTACGTGCGTACGTAAAGACTACAGATATACAATATCGAACGATTCTATAAAGTAAAAAAAAAAAAAGAAACTTCTACTCGGTATTCTAAAAATAGTGATGGAGATCAACTTGTTTGAGATTTTTTACAATATTTAACCGAACCTGTTTGTATAATTTTCTCAAAATCTTTACTTCTTTTTCGACATCTCCAAACTCCGGACCTTGTTCGTATAAAAATCTAATTGTTTTTCCACGCAAATTTCTGCCTCCATGTAGCTAACTTTCTCTTGTTCAATAAATTCTTTTTTTTCTTCCTCACTTTCCTCCTTATTTTCACTTTCAATAATCTCCAAAATTTCTTCTTCAGTTAGCCCGCTTTTAACCTCATCGTCCTCAGCATGGATATATTCGTATGCGGTAAGAGAATTATCCATTGATAAGCAGCCAATTAGTTCTGCGAGTTTTGATTCATCATCCATGTCACTAAATATTTTAATTTTTTTTCAATGTTTTAAGTTGTACAGGAGTAATTATTAATGTATCAAAATTCGAAAATTAATTTTACAAATTCACATTAATAACGATAAGTATAAACCTTTAAAAATATAGAGGTGTGAATATAATGCTATAACTTATTATAATTATAATGAGTTACAACATTTTTCCGTAACTTATTATAATTATAACAAGTTATAGTATTACTTTCACACCTCTATTCTGTTATTACTAATTACTTGTCTTAATCAGGTTCAACAAGTTCTTTGGGGCCATCATAAGGAAGAATACCAGTTTTTCGCCAGCAATTTCTAATAGTATTTGGTGATACCATAGACCATGCTTCGGATGCGTTAATTATGGCATCATAAATATTGTATGGGACTGTTTCATTTACTACTCCATTTTGCACGTTATCATATGCACTAATCCGGTTTTGGACAAAAAGACTTTTATAGTGACACTTGAATGAATAGATAATTCCTGCATCGCAGGGTTGAAGAATCGAGGTTGTATTTGCTGGAAGAAATTCTACTCGCAAACAGTCTAGTTTCGCCTTAGTTTCATCAAGAACAATATGCACTGGTGCATTATCGACTAAAAGTATGATTTTCTGATTTCTTAGTTTCATTCGATCGTTAAGCTTAAGGAGGAGATCATTAAAAACATTAACTTGCATCCAAGCTTTTTTGTTCCAGTAATAGTAAACGGGAAGATTAATATAGTTAAGATTTCGTAAAGGACGTGGTGTTTTATGAGTATGAATAAAAGCAAGTTTCATTTTATCAGTTCCACTTGCATTTGCAGCACATAATATTGATACACGCGACTTTTCTTTTTTATGCCCTGCTAATCTTGAACGAGCCAAAGTAAGGGAAGGTCTCATTTTCCAATAAAGTCCAGTTTCATCAGCATTCCAAATATCTTCAAGGTCATAGGATTGAAGCAATTCTTGTAAGGTAAGTCGGTCATTTTCTATCTGCTCCATAGGAGGCGCACTTGCTGATTCACCTTCTTTTTTAAACTGGCGGAGCCCGTGACGTTTTTTGAAACCAGTAAGCCAACCATCAGATTGTTGAAAATCATCGATAAGAAAATAATCTGCAAAAAACTTTGCCTTTGTCTTAAGAATATGACCGTCAATATCTTGACCACTATTAAGCGCATTATCTACCCAAAGACCAAGAGCTTCTTCAAGCTTTGGCCACTTTGGCCCGCGAAATTTTTTTACATCACCTTCTTCAGTTGTAATAGCTAACCAACGTTCTTTTTCCTTCAGAATATCCGTTATTGTTGATTTTCCAACCTGATAGTTATTTGCAAGATCTACATTTTTAATACTTGGATTCATTTCTTTTGTTTGACAAATATCATATTTTTGCGCTTCATAGAGAATTACCTTTTTTTTTGTTGACATAATGCCAAGGGTAAGTACGAATAACTTGTAATTTCCAGATATTTATACAAAATACAACGAAGAATTTCCAATAATCAAATTTATGAACTTATACAGATAACATTGTTATCTTAATATAGCATTTATGCTATATAATTATACATGCATATGCGTATGAATAAGTATAGATAATGCAAATGCAAGGCCGTTTCTAGCCAAACAACTTACGCCATATACTGGAAATAGAGGAGTGCATTGTATTCTTATTTTTTTTATTCAAAAAAAAAAATTAATACTAGCTGAAAGTAAGAACTCATTATAAAGTCATATGATTTCGCAGACATTTATGTCTGTGAAATCAGATATCATCCTGGGGAGGTACTAAATGTAGTGCTCTACATTGAAATTTTTATTGTTAACTCGCTCTATTAGAATAAGGCTAATCTGGTCTTTGGGTGGCGAAATACAAAAAGAAATTGCAACAATGTCACTTGATTATTAATTATTTTTTTTATTTTTTTTTTTATTTTTTTATTTTTTTTGAATTTCACTGCCTATCTATAATTTTAACACAAATGGAAATTGCTGACTGATAAGAGCTCAATATAGCCTCCTTCCCCAACAGCCCTCAAGAAAAATGACAAGTTCTAAAATAAATATTGATTATTTTAGAACTTGACATTGTTCTGGGGCCATTGGAGAGGGAGGCTATATTGAGCTATTATCTGTTAGCGCCTTTATTGCCATAATTTCTTTTCTGATATAGCAGCATTATCTTTATTAGATTTCTTTTTTTCAATCGCTATTATTGATTTAGAAGAAAAAAATCAGAACAAAAAAAAAAAATGTATTAAGACTAGAGATGGGCACCATTTGCATGATACTCATGCCTGTATGCACATGGTGTGCACATATTGCACGCGTGTTGAATTTGGAGTTTATTTGCCTTAAAGACAATGAAACCAATTAAATATCAATTTTTAGAATTGTTACATTGCCCAATAGGAGCGACCAAACCAAGAAATTCATATGCACCATGCTGCCTAACATGGGTATGGTGCCCATCTCTAATCAAGACATCAAAAAGCAACGTAATGAAAAAATCTCTATTCAGTTTAGCAAATATGAATTGTGGGAACTTTTACCCAACATTTGGGGATCACGAAAGATAAGTTTTATTACACATTTCTGTTGTTATTTTTATGCTACTTTTTACTTAACTAGCTATCCTATTTTGGGGCTTTTAGAGATCATTTTTTGCCATTTCTTTATATTACAGATTGTTTTCAAAGTACAATGGGTAAGTTTTTCGATTTCATATTTTCAGATATTTTTGATACGATCCTGATACGATATGATACAACAATGCGATAACGATACAATATGATACAATGCGATACGCGATACAGTTTTGATTAACTCAAACAGTCATTCCATTTAGTCGACATCATATAGGGTTATGGTTGAGCATTTACTAGTTGCAGGTATCTAAGTGATACCAACTAAATGAGCTATTGGTGAAATAATATGGGATCCCTTATTAATTAAGTCTAAAAAGTGATTTTGTAATTAAATTTGTACAAAGGTGTAATAAATTAATAAATCGATTATGTGACTTTAATATATAAGTCACATGATAGTTCGTTATATAGAAATATGTACACATAGTTTCCGGCTGGTAAGAAAGAGTTCGGATGCGGTATAAAGAAATTTAATATTTTAGTTCAGTATAACCAGCTTAAATTATTATAAAAAAATCCGTTCTGCCAAACCTGGTTCACTATAACCCGATTTCAGTATAAACAGGTTCGGTATAAAAAAAAGTCGACTGTATAGTATTTTTAAATAAACATTATATAAATAATATATTATATTAGCCAATCAGAATAAAGGATATATAGTAACCTGACTAGGCCAGAGACACCCTCTCCTCTAAGAAATTAGCTGATTTCTGGCACCCCTTACATGTGTTTGGATTCTTTGTTAGGCTGATCTGGAATAGTCAAATTTTGTATTTTTTGATTAACTAGTCCCTAATACTATTATACAACTAATAAACAAATTTTATATGTTAATAAAAAATAGTGGTTTATCAAAAATTTGCTAGTCAAATTGGTCAAGTCTATTATATAAATATAATATATTAGTGTTCCTATGAACCTGAACTGAACTTAGGTCAAGTTCAGGTTCAGGTTCAGGTTCAGTATTGAACTTTTAGAGCTGGTTCAGGTTCAGTTCAGGTTCAGTTCATAAGTTCATGAACATGTTCAGGTTCAGTTCATAAGTTCATGAACATGTTCAGGTTCAGTCTGGTGTTATATGAACTAGTGATTCTAGGTTTGGGTCCGGGTTTGGTCTGGTCCAGACCAGACACAAACTCTAAATTTTATTATTAAAACTTTATACTAAACTCAAACTCAATCATAAGTTTGGTCAGGCTAGTAAATTAGTTTGAGTTTGAATAAAAATAAGTGTATTTTTTGATACTGAACAAGTTTACTTAGAGTGAGAAGTATAAATCAGTTAGTAAAATTTAGAGAATCATAGCATTTTGTATAATTTTATTAATAAAATTATACAAATTTCTATGGTTCTCTAAATTTTACTAATTTATCATAACTTTTTGCACTAAGTAAACTTGTTAAGCACCAAAAAATACATCAAATCGGCATATTTTATTTTACTTTTCTTAAAATTTAAAGAAAAGATGCTTGATTTTGGAAATTTTCATCAAAAATTCAAAATTAAGCATCTTTGACGCAAATTTTAAGGAAAATAAAATAAAAAATATACCGATATGATGTATTATTTGGTGCTAAACAAGTTTACTTAGATCAAAAAGTTATGACCAATTAGTAAAATTCAGAGAATCATAGCATTTTTTATAATTTTATTAATAAAATTATACAAATTTCTATTATTCTCTAAATTTTACTAATTGATTATAACTTCTTGATATAAGTAAACTTGTTTAGTACCAAAAATATATCAAATCGGCATATTTTATTTTATTTTCCTTAAAATTTGTGTCAAAGATGCTTAATTTTAAATTTTGATGAAAATTTCCAAAATTAAGCATCTTTTCTTCAAATTTTAAGAAAAGTAAAATAAAATATGCTGATTTGATGTATTTTTTGGTACTTAACAAGTTTAATTAGTGCAAGAAATTAAGATCAATTAGTAAAATTTAGAGAATCATAAAAATTTGTATAATTTTATTAATAAAATTTTTATGATTCTCTAAATTTTACTAATTGATCATAACTTCTTGATCTAAGTAAACTTGTTAAGCACCAAAAAATACATCAAATCGGCATATTTTATTTTACTTTTCTTAAAATTTGCGTCAAAGATGCTTAATTTTAAATTTTGATGAAAATTTCCAAAATTAAGCATCTTTTCTTCAAATTTTAAGAAAAGTAAAATAAAATATGCTGATTTGATGTATTTTTTGGTACTTAACAAGTTTAATTAGTGCAAGAAATTAAGATCAATTAGTAAAATTTAGAGAATCATAAAAATTTGTATAATTTTATTAATAAAATTTTTATGATTCTCTAAATTTTACTAATTGATTCTAACTTTGTGATTTAGGTAAACATGTGCATATATTATGAACCTGAACATGTTCATGAACCTTGAACTGAACCTGAACTGAACTTTTTTTAAGTTCAGGTTCAGGTTCATGTTCAATAATTTTAAGTTCAGGTTCAGTTCAGTATTGAACTTTTAGAGCAGGTTCAGGTTCAGGTTCATTGAACCTGAACCTGAACATCTATTGAACTGAAATGAACTTCGGAACCCTATAATATATATAAATATAATATATAAAATTACTATTTATTGCTAGTAGTAATTATTACTATTGATTAACAATAAAGTATAGCATGTAAATTAAAAAGATAAAAATTAAAATTGATTAATATTAGAGTTAGGGTTAAGAACTGAAATGTAGCAAAGCACAGTTTATGCCAAAATTTTTTTTGATAGAGCCTCAAAGGTGATTTCATAAACAAAATTTAAAGATACAAATATACACTAGTAATAATCACTAGTGATAATAAATAGCAAACTTCTATATATATAAATATATATTATAATAAATTATATTTAAATTTTCTATTTAACAAAAAGCAAAAAATCTGTACTAGGTTATGTCAATTATTGTGGCATAGATCTCTTAATCCACAAATCAGATTTCAAAATCAGATATAATATAATATAACTAGAAAATTTAGCAAAAAACATTCATTCTGTTAAAATTCACTTATTTTTGAAAAATTTGCATAAAAAACCACTTCTAGTGCTCTAACAAAAAGTTTTATTGAGCAGTTTTACTATATAAACTTTTTATTTGATATATGACTCTAACAGAACTTTAAAATATACATAGATAGGTCAGGTTAATTATAAAATTACTAAAAATTAAAATATTTGCAGAAAAATTTCAAAAATAAGCAAAAAATTGCTATAAATAAAAAAGATCTGTATAAAAATACTAACAATAAGCAAACTCTAACTCTAATATAACTGAACTTTAAAGAATTTTTTCTATACCATAAACCTGGTACAGTATTTTGTTTGTATAAACAAGTGCACTAAGTAATATTGAAGCTTGTACAGTGTATTTTAATAATATCTACTACTTTTATACTATAATAAAAATATATCAAAACCAAAATATTATATAAAGTATACTATTACTAGGCTGTCAAAATTTAGTTTATTGTGCAAAAAAAAAATATTGCAAATAAACTACAAATAATAATTTCATAAAGTGAGCAATAAACTTTGATAAATATTGGGTAAGCTTTTTCTATATTTATTATATTTGTTTTATTAGAAATCTTTTAAGTTTAAATAAAATAGTTTAAAAATGATTTACTAACTACATACTACTATAAATCATTTTTTTATTATTGTTATATAATTTTAGAATATAATAAAGAATTTATTTCTAATAAATACAATAGGGCTTCTAGGTTCAGTTTATTTCAATATAGATTTAGGTTTAGGTTCAATGAACCTGAACCTAAATTTAAAAAAAATTTTTGAACATGAACTGAATATGAACTTAAAATATTAAATATGAACCTAAACCTGAATTTAAAATAAGTTCAGTTCAGGTTTAGTTCAAAGTTCATGAACATGTTCAAGTTTAGTAACAAAATATAGTAACCAAAATAGATTTACTAAATATTTTTTTATTGTTTTGAAATTTTCAAATTTGGAGTTTTTCAAAAAACCTTTTTCATTACTAAGTAAACCTTTTTTAAACTTCTAAAAAAAGTTGTAGATGAGTATTTTGCAATTAAAATGACAGAAACAATGTTAAAATTGATCTAGTAGATTATGAGATATAAGTATTTTAGTTTTAACAACTATAGATTTTTCTTTAAAATAACAAAAACAAATAACTATAAAGACTAAAATACTTATATCTCTTGATTACTAGACTGATTTTAATATTATAATTGCAATTTTATTTGCAAGACACTCTTTTACGACTTTAATTAGAGGTTGAAAAGAGATTTACTTAGTAGAAATTAGAAAATAATAATATTTTTTGTAATTTTATTAATAAATTTATGAAAAATATTATGATACTCAAAATTTTACTAATTAATTATATCTCTATGCTCTAAGTAGACTTGTTTTATGCATTAAAATACACTATATTAGTATATATTTATTTTATAATTTTAAATTTTAAGAATAAAATGCTTAATTTTGAGTTTTTGATCAAAAATTACAAATTTAAATATTTTTTAAAATTTAATATTATAAAGTAAATATATACCAATATGGTATATTTTTATGTTTAGAATAAGTCTACTTAGAGTATAAAGATAGAACCCCAAAATATATATAGATAGATCAGGTATGAGTTTGCTTATTTTTGAGGTTTTTTATACAGATCTTTTCTATTTATAGTAATTTTTTGCTTATTTTTAAAGTTTTCTGCAGATCTTTCTTTTTTTAGTAACCCTATAATTAACCTGATCTATCTATGTATATTTCAGGGTCCTATAAAGATACAATTAATTAGTAAAATTTTGAGGATCATGATCATAATATTTTTATAATTTTTATAATTAAATTTATATACCTGAAGGTACATATATCTGCAACATGCAACCTATAGATCGCTATAAAATTCAAGATCAGATGTAATATTATACAATCAGAAAAATTTAAAACAAATATTCATTTTGACAAAATTGCTTATTTTGCGAGAAATTGCATAATAAACCATCTACTGTGCATTAATAAAAAGATTTTCTTGAGTGATTTTACTATATAATAGTCTAAACCCAAACTCTAACATAATTCTCACTCTAGCCCTAACCTAATATAAACAATATCAGCATTACTATTTTTATATATAATATCATATAGGGTCTTTGCTAGAAAAACCATAGTTAGAGACTATTTAAATTTTGACAATAAAATTTAAAATTGCTAGCTTTCTATTAATCCAATTTGAATAAAGTTTTTTTATTTTATTTAAAGCTTAAATAGCTTTAAAAGTAAAAAAAAAGTTTATTCAAATTGAATTAATAGATAGCTACCAATTTTAAATTTTATTGTCAAAATTTAAATAGTCTCTAACTGAGGTTTTTTAGCAAAAATCCCATATGATCAAAATAATAGGCACAAAAAATTTAATGTACCATATAGGTATATTTATATTAATTCAATTTTATTAATAAAATTATAAAAAATAATATGATTCTCAAAATTTTACCAATTAAATATCTTAATCCTCTAAGTAAACTAGTTCTAAACAAAAAAATACATTGTATTGGCATATGCTTACTTAGTATTTGTTAATTTAAAAAAAAGATACTTAATTTAAATTTTTTAGCAAAATTTAAAATTAAATAATTTTTCTTAAAATTTACAAATATAAAGTAAACATATACTGTTAAGATGTATTGTTATATATAGAACAAGTTTACTTAGAGGATTAAAATATAATTAATTAGCACAATTTTGAGAATAATAATATTTTTCATAATTTTGTTAATAAAATTATAAAAAATGATATGACCTTCAAAATTTACTAATTAATTATATCTTTTATACTCTAAGTAAACTTATTCTATACATAAAAATATACTATATCAGTATACATTTATTTTATAATTTTAAATTTTAAGAAAAAAGATGCTTAATTTTGAAATTTTTAATCAAAAATTCAAAATTAAGTATTTTTTTCTTAAACTTTAAAATTATAAAGTAAAAGTATATTGATATAATATATTTTTAAGGAGCATGCTATTTATTATATAATTTTTATCATGGATACATGGTCAGAAGTAGTGATCACGTCTATATATTATATTAATCAATTAGAATTAGATTAAGTAATCACACCATACATGGATAGGGGTGGCTACTAAGTAAAAATATTACGTAATAAATAGCATGCCCTCATACACAGAACAAGTTTATTAGAGTATGAAAATAGTATTAATTAGTAAATATTTGAGAATTATAATATTTTTCATAATTTTATTAATAAAATTATAAAAAAATATTATTATTTTCAAATTTCTATCTAATTAAAGTTGTAAAAGAGTATCTTATGATCAAAATAGCAGTTAAACCATTAAAATTAGTCTAGTAGATCATAAGATATAAGTATTTTAATCTTTATAATTATTTGTTTTTTCTTTATTAATATAAAGAAAAAAATATATAGTTGCGAAAACTAAAATACTTATATTTTATAAAGGCGCTAACATTTATTACCTAATATCCATTTACTATAGGGGCTTACCCCACCCCAAGTAAGATCTATAAATAGAATTTTAGCCAATCAAATTTAACTAAGGTAAGATTTTCTTGACCCCCACCCCTAAAATATTATCTAATAAATGTCAGCGCCCTAATCTACTAAATTGATTTAACTATAGTAGTTTGAACAACCTAGTCCCAACAAATGGAATTTTCTAGCGGCCAAATCTGAAATTTACATAATATGGCCAAATTTGATATTTTTATTATATGCGGCCAAATTTGATATTTTTATTATATGCAGCCAAATTTGATATTTTTATTATAATATGGCCAAATTTGATATTTTCATTATATATGGCCAAATTGGCACATGCAAATTACTTTAATTGATAGTCACGCCAGTTAATCGGAGATCATCTGTAGTGTAACGTGATACAAATCACATATGAAAATCACTATAGTGTGAATATGACGTGCATACATATAAAAATATTTTAACTAAGTTAATGACACATGCCCACTAATCGAAAGTTGTAGAGCTCATCGAGACGCATCTAAAGGTGGTTAGATCATCCAAATCGGCCCAGTGGATGGAAAGATATCGTTGAAAAACGATTGGACGACTATATAAAGTCTCTGTAATTTATATAGAAATTTTATATAGTCGTCCAATCGTTTTTCGACGATATCTTGCCATCCACTGGGCCGATTTGGATGATCTAACCACCGTTAGATGCGTCTCGACGAGCTCTACAACTTTCAATTAGTGGGCATGTGTCGTTAACTTAGTAAAAAATATTTTAACATGTATGCACGCCATATTACACTATAGTGATATATAGGGCGGCCAAATTTAGTAGCCAAATTATTAGATATATGGTGGCCAAATTTAATATATATAGGGCGGTCAAATTTAATATATATAGGGCGGCCAAATTTAGTATATATAGGGTGGCCAAATTTAGCATATATAGGGGGCCAAATTTAGTATATATAGGGCGGCCAAATTGCTTGTTTTAATAATATATATAGGGCGGCCAAATTTCATATTTAATTATAAAAATACTATGACTTCAACATGCTATAACTTTTTTATAAATAGATTTAAAAAAAATTTAAAAACCATGGAAGTGTTTAGCTTGTTTTGATTTAACATTTTAAGATAGTATTTTTTGGTTACTATTCTTTTGAAGAAGGATTAGCAATTTGAATGTCATCAATTTTATTTGTCAGGACTAGGTTGTTTGCACCGTACTATTTTGATTACAAGACTTTCTTATACAACTTTCTTGAAATTAGAAAAGCTTTACTTAGTAAAAAAAAAAGGTTTCTTTGAAAACTCCAAATTTATAATTCTAAAGAAATAAAAAAATATTAGTAAATATATCTTTACTGTTTACTATGTTTTATCACTAAACTGAACATATTTATGAACTTGAACTGAACCTGAACTAAACATGAACTTGACTTAAAAGTTCAATATTGAACCTGAACTAAACATGCACTTGACTTAAAATTTCAATACTGAATTAAACCTAAACCTATACTTGACCAAAGTTTAGTTTAGTTTAAGTTCATAAGAACACTAAAGGAGCTTTCAGAAATCAGCTAATTCCTGAGTGGGTGGATGGTTCAGCTAAAGTATCTAGTGTAATTTCAGCCAAAATTTTATAATTCTGGCCTAAGTTGCAAAATTATTTTTGACCAAAATTATAGATTTATTAATAATATTTAATATTTAATAACTTTTGATTTACTGGACCAAATTTAATAATTTTGCTACCAAAATGATCCTCTAAATGAAAGAATTCTAGCAAGTCCAAAATTATAAAAATCTAATTACAGGATCCTGTTATCAGAATAGATTTGTGTTATAATTATAGCCCATTTATAGTAATGCAAATTTATTCTGACTTAGGATTCTGTTATTGGATTTTAACTATTTTGGGCTAGCTAGAATCCTTTCATTAAGAGGATTATTTTGGTAGTTAAATTTTTGAAATTGGCCTAGTAGATCAGAAGTTATTAAACATTAAAAATTAATTTTAATAGTCAATAATTTCTAATCTACTGGGCCAATTTTGATGATTAACTACCAAAATAATCCTCGGTTCTAGCAAGCTCAAAATGGTTAAAATCCAATTACAGGATTCTAAGATCAGAATAAGTTTGTATTACTATAAATGGGTTATAATTATTTAATAAATTATAGAACTTTTATAGTAATACAAAACTATTTTGATCACAGGATTCTGTTATTGGATTTTAATAATTTTGGGCTTGTTAAAATCCTCTTGTTAAGAGGATCATTTTGGTAATTAGATTATCAAATTTGGTCCAATAAATCAATAGTTATTTACTATTAAATATTATATTTAACTTTTAATAATCATAAAATCTGATTGGCTAATTGGGTATCAGGTGTAGATGGGTGGTGGTAGTCTCATAGTAAACAAAATTAGCTAATCTCTGGAAGCTCCCTAATAGACAAGCAAGTGCATATTAGAATTTTAGAAGTTTAATAAAATGTTTGGCTTTTGTTATATATAGTCAAATATATACTATATAGATTTTCTGTAAATAATAATAATAAAATATTAGATATATAATAGATAAATTGGATAGTTAATTGTATATTTATTTACTTTATAATAAAATTGAATTAATTTTTAAAATAAAACTTTGATTTTATTGCAATTTCTTTGTATTTTTTTATTAAAATTGCAAATCAAGTTGATTTTGTCAATTATCATACAAAATTTTGTATTCATGATTTAATTAGTTAGAATATCTACAATAGTGATCTATAATAGATATAATCTGAATAGTCACTTCTGTTCAATAAACAACTCTTAACATGTTCAGAAAAAAGTTGACTTTCTAAACAAAAAATTAGCTAATTTTAGAATTTTTAAAAATTTTTTTAATTGGACTAAATAACTACATCTTTTACTATTCAAAATCTCAATAGATTAAAACATGTATATAACAAATTATTAAATAGTTTGTTTATTATACAAAAAAAACAATTTTAAATATACAATTATTTGCTAACAATAAGTATTATTTAGTAAATTTTAAGTTTTTAAAACAATAGTTTAAAAAATTAATTTTAAATTTTTAAAAGGTTGTCAATAAAATTTAGAACTACAAAATAGCAAATTTTATATAATATTATTGTAATATTATTATAATAATTTTGTTAATTTATTGGCAATTTATTAGTATATTAAAGCAAACTTTGAAAATTCTATAGGAAAAATTTTATATTATTTTAGACAATATTATTTCAGTAGTTTATCAATTTATTAGCAATTTATTTAGAATATAAAAGCAAAATCCAAGTTCCTTTAAATTAATTGTAGTAATTTTGTTAATTTATTAGCAATTTATTTAATATATAAAAGTAAAATTTGTTTTTTTAAGGCTATATATAGTATTAAAATATTATTATCCCTTAAACTGTATATTTTAGCATACATATTTGTACGCTAAAATTTTTAAAAAAAATTAAGCTCTAAAAAAAATTTTTTTAATAAAACCTTTATTCTAATTGGTTATGTGACTTTCATAAACTCAAGTTACATAGCACACTCCACAGTCACAGTGTGGAATCACTTTGTATGACTAAACATCAAGTAAAACTTTAGTCAATAGCCGTGAAGTATGCTTTGCGAACCAAACTTTGGGCCTCCATATCTCTATGGCATTGCCTTAAAAACCAATTATATAAAGTTGTCATGAAATATCTATGATCAACTTTTAATGTTGTATTATGAAAAAAAACCTGTGTGTAATGATTGGGAAGAATTTTGATAAGTGTCATGTGCAGGTTCCTTTTTTAGTATTAAATTTGGACACCAAAGTCCTATTATGATCCACATTAGCTAGCTAATTTTTTAAAAATTATAAAAGAAATTTTATGAGATGGGAATTATATAGTATTTAACATGTGACATGCTTTATTTTAGCTTAGAAAGTAGGGGGTAAGACCTAATAAAATTTTATACAATAAGTCTTTAAAAATTTTAGCATACAAATATGTATGCTATATGGTTTAAGAGATAATAATTTGATTAATTTGTTAATATTATATTTATTTAAATTCTTTGCTATGATAGTAATCTAAAATTCTAATTTTTAAACCAATTTCAGTTTATATTTAATATCAGTTTCTTAGTATGTAGACCAACACAGTTAAATTTGTTTGCATTTTTGCATTTATTTAGCTCTGATTTATTTTTATAAAAAGATAAAATAATAAAATAAAACTTTGTACAATTATGTTTAAGATAAGAATTATTTTTGCAAAATTAGTTTTTATATTATAAGAAAAAAATTTAAATAATAGATAATTTTAATAAAAACTTTTTTAAAAATTTTATCATAATTTATCTGCAATTTTATATTGTTTTGGTTTTGGAACTATAATTCTTAAAACAATATTGTAGTTATATAAAAAAGGATACTTACATTATTACAACTTTGGTGATTTACTTGTAAAAATTAAGACTTGTATTAGAAGTAAAATTTTTTTATAGACAAAGACATATACTATATATTCCCAAAAATATACTACTTTTTTTGACAAAAAGTTATACAAAAAATGTAGGTAGTGTAATTATTAAGATGGGAGAGCATGTATATTTAACCAATTTAACTCTAATAGTTACTAGAAAATAAGTTTCTGATTTACTCAAATAAAGGTTTCTTCAGCACTACACTAGCTTACTTCCTTTATTTTTCTTTAAATAAAATTGAAAAGAACTTCTCTACTTGTATTGTGTTGGATTGTATTGTGTTGGGTTGTATTGTGTTGGGTTGTATTATGTTGGGTTCTATATTTTTATTGAAGTCAATTCATTTATTTACACATATTTGAATTTAATATACAATATGTTAATGTGTTGTTTGGTACATTACATTAATATTTTGTTTAACATGCTACATAACAGTACAACTAAACCTAGTATATTGATGTACTATTAAGAATGTTTATAATCTGCACCTCTTAATACGCATATGTGCTAACACATTAATATATTATAAAGATTTTACAAAAAAGGGATGACTATATCAATTATTAAATTTACATAGATTCTGTCTAATATTCAATGAATTATACAAAAATAGAAATAAAAAATTGTTTATACTGAAGAGAAAATCTATTTACAAGTAGAGTAAACTAATTGAAAAATTCGAATCATCAAATATTACAATTTCAAATTGTAATAGTAGCTTATTTTGAATTGTTAAATTTATCAAAAATTGAAAAGTAGACTAATTAAAAGTTGTCTAAATAATGCTATTTTTTATTATAGGTGTATTTCAATGTTCTGAACAACTTTATTAATTGACTTTTTGAGGTTTACTTAGTAAAATTTCAACTTTATATATAGCAACTTCTAAAAAATGTGGAGTAGCTTATTTTCAGAAACCTATAGTAACAATTTGAAATTTTTTTTTTAAAAAAAAGATTTATAGTAAAATTTCTAACCTAAAAATTAAAACTTCTACTACACTAAATTTTTAATAATTTTAAAGAATTTTTATAAAAAAGTTGATAAAGCAAAACAAATATTATATATTTTACTTATAAAAATATAGCTAAATTAACATTTAAACAAATTTTAATATTCTAAGAAATAATTAATACAACACAAGTTATGAACTGAAATAAATTGAAATATACTGTGAAAATTTCTAGATATTTCTAACCAGAGATGTTTAGTTTATATATCTTTGGCCCAAAACTATGCCCAACTAATAATTTTAATTAGGGTTAGAGTTATATAGTTTTGGGTAAATAGAGTGTTATAGATAAAATTGTTTTTCTGACACTTTTGATTAGTGTCTTGAAATAGGTTTAACCTATTATATTTGACAAGTTTTATGACATTAGGTCTGTACTATATTTTATATCTGACACAACTCAGATTAAAGCTTATTTAAATCTCATACAATATATTTTCCTATTCCTGGTTTTGTATAATAGTATCACATAGCTACTTATATTTATGTAATATATGCATGCAGACTTGATATGAAATTTTCAAAATTACATTTTTGTCCTGAATTTCATAATTATATCATTGTTATAGTAAATAAGTTCTGAAGCAGAATATTTTTATTGTAATACATGATGAAAACATAATAATACAATACAAACCAACTCAAATTTAACTACACACTATTATAACAGAATTATTAACATTAGCTTATAATAGAAATCAATTATTTAAAGGACATTTATTAGGTAATATTTTAGGGGGTAGGGATTCAAGCCAAATCTTATCTTATATAAAAATTTTAGCCAATTAAATTTGACAAAAATTTTACTAGGGAGTACACATGGGCTGATTTGGCTCTGATCAGTGATGCAACCAAAATTGATTTTTGAAAAAGGCCTATTTTATCTTCATTAGAGAATATTAAAATTTTTTATAAGGAAGAGCAAATAAAATTTATATAGATATGTTCCTTATAATTTCATCTATTCAAAGAAAGTATCAAATAATTTCATCTTTCAAGTAAAATAGGTCAAAAACAGTTTTGTCTTCAAATTTTAATTTCAGGTTTTAGAGCCCTCAAATTTGCACCAATCAAATAAATTTGTTTTGGGATTATTACGAATTTTCTATTCAGTAGCATTAACTCACCAAAAATTACTTCACAGACAACTTAGTTCGCAGAGAATTTAATTACAGTTAAGTTTATTTTACAATCGATTTATTCACAAACAAGTTTGTTTTATTGGCATTTATTTCAATGACATCAAATTTCACAGACAAATTAGTTCTAGTCATTGTCGTTAGAATTAAGTTTAATTTACTGTAAATTCGCGAAATAGTAGGCATGGACGTTGTTTCGAGAATTTACGGTAAAGCTGGTGCAATTTATGAAGAAATTGTTGGCTAAATATATTGTCAACAAAATGAATTTGTCTGTGAATTAACCGTCTGTAGAATAATCTTGTCTGTAAATTAATTGTCTATGAACTAAGTTGTCTATAAAGTGATTGTTAATAATTTAATATGAAATGTATAACAAAGCGAAAAGTGCAAAGATAGAATGAGAATAAATTCGAATGGCTTATTTGGTAATATAGTCAACCAGAATTATGACAAGCATTATAATGTTGGGCAACGGTAGTGTGAACATCGATCACTGTAACAAAGACGATTTTATTAGAGAATAATACGTGTTATACAATATATGTTATCGCAGAATTAATATAAATAGAAAGAGCAAAGTTATTCTTTTGACTGTAACGAATAAAGAGAAGAGAAGCATATAGTAAAGATATTTTACGGCTGAAAGTTGTTTTAGTGTGTGTCTTGTTCCAAGTAAGACATTTATAAATTGATAACTAGTTGAGCAAGATAACAGTTACATCACGTTCCTGGTTTTAGCACGACTGCGTTGCGCAGCTACCCTAATATAGTTAAATCAAATTATGCAATAGTACTAGTAAAGCTAGTATTTTACGTATTACGTGACAAAAATCTGTAAAATCTAGTTACTGAAACTTATTCAAAATACATATTATGTAAGATTGTAACTTTAAAGCAGTTCTAATCAATAGAATAGCAAATAAGTTTCGTAAAAAAATTTAACAAAAACTCATTATAGAAATCACGAAAATTTAAATAAGTTTCGCAAAAAAATTTTAACAAAAACTGATTATAGAAATCACGATAATTCAAATACTAACTAAATTGCATAATGTCACCGAAATGATGATCTGATTCTGTAATAGGATTTTTTTAGAGCTTTGAAAATATCCGATCATTATCTCCATTTTTGGTTTTATGCAATAATGTTGGAAAGATATATTAATGTATTTTACTTGTTAACACAGGTCCTGCGCGGCATCACATATCATGAGCTATCCTGATTAATACCCTAACCTTATTTGTCTAGTTAATCGAGTTGATTTAACCTGTAGATAACATCTATTAATCGAGCAATTTTGAAATTATTCACCTCTTAACAATTTTTTTAATAGGTATATGTATTTCATACTAGTGATTGCATTTGGTCAAAAAAAATGTTACTTATTAACTGACAGCTGAACCATAGTTACCTGAGTGTTCGATGGTTGTACCTGATTTAAAATTTTATTTGTTGTACTGAATGTTAGTAAGCTATTTGCTTTTGTCTAGTTTCTTGAATCAATTTATTGTTATCTTTGCTAAATCATAACTAATCTACTTCTATATAGTATCTTCGTTAAATTTAATGCATCTATTACTTTTAGCCTACTATTTATCCTTATCTGTGAATCCCACAACTTTTTTTTTTGCTATAACTCGGGATATAATTGGCTAATAATCAAGTGTAACTACATTCAGAGTTGTCATGTTTAATGATTTGGATTTTACATTGGACATTCAATGGTTTGGATTGTCATTAGATGTCAAAATCCAATTGGAAAAATATCCAAAATCACGATTGGATGTTAGATTTGACATTGGATTGAAAAACGTGTCCAAATGTCCAATTTTGCCCAATGTACAACATTGACTATAGTGGAATCGTTCACGTGTTTGAAAAGATAGCAGGTTATTTAGTTAGGGCATATAAAAGCCTGTGTCTGGTGTCTGGTGGCACTTGCATATTATTTATAATTATTCTAATTACCCGGGTATTGTAGGAATGGTAAATGACCTGAAATGACCCCAATGACCCAAAAGACTAGTGACTGGTCATTGGGTTATTTCACATTCAAATGACCCATAGAAGGTCATTTAACATTTGTAACTTATAATCTAATGCCCTTTAGCCGATCAAAATTGATTATTAGACAAAAAGTAGTTTTTATAATAATCATATAAGTCAAACTTTACTATGTTAATTGATCTTTATGTCTTAAGTAAACTTGTTCTGAAGAATAGTATAATAAAAGTTATCTGAATTACCGTATGTGACTGAAAATAGGCTACTACCTAAAATAAGCTACTCCTCTTTTGGTTAAAAAACTTAAAAATGTCTTTGACCCAAAAATAAGCTACCCCCACAATTGACAATAATCACTACATAGTGAAGTTCAAATTCTACTATGTAAATCGATTATCATCGCTTTGAAGAACATTTTATTACTTGACTTTTAATTTTTACGTTTGACGAAAAAATTAAAATTTGATAAAAAAATATATTTGACGAACATAAAAATTAAAATTTAAATAAAAAGTTCTCCAATTTGTATAAAAATTTTGGAGAATATGTATTTTTATCTTTTAAACATACTTATTTAAGCGCTTATGATCGATTTACATAGTAAAATTTGGGTGGCAATTATTTCATCGACAAATCACTTTACAGACATAACATTTCACTGACAATTAATTACTGACAAGTTCATTTTACCGACAGTTTACTTCACCGAAACTCATTTCACTGACAAATTAATTCTGGTTATAGTTGTTAGGGTCAGGGTAGAATTAGGGTTAAAGTTAGTTAAAGTTAGTGTGCTTTTTAAAAAAAAACTTGTCGGTGAAATGAACTTCGATGAAACAAACTATCGGTAAAATGAACTTGTTGGTGAATATTTGTCGGTGAAATGTTATGTCGGTGAAGTGATTGTCGTGAAATAATACGAACCCGTAAAATTTAGACTTTACTATGTAGACTACTTGCGATCGCTAAAAACCTCTTTTACCCATTATCTGACCAATAAAATTGCTGCATATGCAAATGGCCCAAATGACCAATGACCAAATGACCTAGGTCATTTAGCCAAATGACTAGGTCAATTAAATTTCGAGCAAATTACCAGGCCATTTACGGTATTGTGAGTATACTTACCCGGCTATTACCTGGGTGAATTTACCTGGTTATCTCTAGTTGTTACTGTTATTCGGTTATCTGCAGGTAATTCGTGTAATACTTGACCTGTGTACAATCTTTAATTTTTTCAATCGGATTGAAAATATACTTAATTTAATGGGTGGTACTTTGCATTACTTCTTCGCACTAGTAGTTTCTATTCCCTAATTTGTACGCGCTCAATAATGATGTAATGCAGAGTACGATCGTACTCAGAGGTGACGATCAATATTTTGTGCATTTAATGTTGATAGGTGCAAAAGAGCACTGCTACGTTACATTGTGGAGAATGTATTTACAGGCGATGACTATATGATGCAGGGTCTTATGGTATAATCATAACTAATATTTGATAAGTGATTGTGTATGAAAAACTCCGTTGTGTAACATTCAAGGTCCTATTTGTCGCAAGACAGCAATATCTAAACTTTTTTTTTTGTGACTAAAAAGTATGTTACTATGATGCAGAAGATAGTTGTTATATGATAACTATCATAAAATCTCATATGCTATTCATTTAAAGAACAGTCGAAAAGTTATAAAAATTATTACCCACTTAGTATTTTATGTAAAACTAATAGTCACCAATAAAAAAAAAAAGGTATATATATTTTAAATCTTATATTATGTTTGTGCATATCCGTAACTAATTCCCAAGGTAAAATTTCTATCGAAAATTCTGGTTATCCGATTTTCGGATATTAGGGTTCATTATGTTTCAAAACTATAAAAACAAAAAAAATAAAATGGGAATCCATATTGTGAAATGTCTCATTAATTTTCTCGAGTTAAACGAAAAAATTACAATGTTATATTTATTTTGTTTAAATTATCATCCTCCTAATATGACTTCAACGAATAACAATGTGTCATAGTAAATAAACACTTACATGTGGATTGTCAATAATCCTTTTTTTCATTGAAATATCCAAATTTCATTCATAAATTTATCTTTTGTCTCTAAATTCTTTTAAACTATTGTAATGGATTAAAGTTATAAGAACCGGATATTTCATTTTTTTTATTTTATATTGCATATTTTTATTTTTATTATTAAGTTGTTTAAAAGTCTATCTGTACGTCGCCATATGTTTAAAATTGATAGTAGCCCTAAATAAGTAAAGTTAGTAATTCTTTGTGACAACGTAATTAATTATACAAAAAAGGAAATCACATGTGGCAGGGTAGCACAGTGCATTTAATTTCGCGCTGACGCTAAAATTTTCGCGTTAAGCTGAATCTTTAGCGAAAACACTGGATCTATAGCGATAACGCCAAATTATTCGCGTAAACGATAAATTTTTAGCATAAACACTAACATTATAGCGTAGACACCATAGAAAATTAAAATGTATATAAGATCTCTGAAATTTAATAAAGATGTATAAGTTCCACGCCCACTTTCAAATAATATCACAAAATAAAAGTAAATACTTATATCTTGAAATTCGACTTGTAACTTTAATAATCCATTCGTAACTCAATTCGACGGACTGAATTGACTTGTAACCTCGAAGCGGTATTATTAAGACTCGAATTTTGGTGTCACCTGCTTGTAAATCCTTCGAAAAGCACTGCACGCATGATATGATGTCTTTGGATAATCCGGTCTAATATATACCGGATAATACTTTATTGATTTTGTGAACGTAGATATGATTTATGCATAATTTAAACTGAAACGGATATGCTCCCAGAAAAATAGCAACCTAGGTTGCGCCGGGCATCACCGTAAGCAGCTGATTCTGTGATGTACAACATTGGCTGGTGGTTTCCCGCCTGCATAATGCAAGCCGGCCGTTAATGCGACATGTGACTAACAGGACTAACAGGACCTGGCAATTATTATGAAAATGTCGGGTGGGCGGGATTGGGTCGCAATTATGCTCTTTCCTCGCAGCAGAGTTGGCTATTCTTGGCGTAGTTTCTGGCACCGCTTCTTATTTACTAGTACTAGCTTCATCTTGTATCGATCCTGCCTTAGGCCATATGCGGCAGTTGATCTTACATCGCACTCACCTGTCTCTAATTCTCGATCTGGAATCTCAATGATGATTTTCACATGCCTTCCTACCTTTGCCACGCCCGGCTCGTGACCCCGCCCCTTACTCCAGCCATGTGATGCGCCTACGTCCTGCTTCGCCATCTTTTCGATCTGTTGACTTACGTGCGTCCATCAACTCGAAGGAACTTCGTCACGTGATATTATAAAGAAATATTTGGCCTCAATTAGTAGCACTTCGCTGAAAATAAATACCTAGAGATACCGCCTTCTTTAGCATCGCTAGTCTCAGACAGCCCCTTCGAAATCACCTGTAACCTGATAACTTAAATTCCAGAATACCTAAAAAAAAATTCCTAAATCGTCTCGGCTTTGGAATCACCTGATTATCTATCGATTAACCGATAGCCCTATCGATCACCTGATATCTCTATCGATCACTGGAAATCCTTTTAAACATATCAACTAGAATTAATATAATAATTATTATATCAATCATTTTGATAACATACTATTGATATCCCCCCATATTAGCATCACCGGCGTCAGCGTCTTTATATTATTCTGGTGATTTAGCGATAGATCATCCCTTCGCTCTCCCCACATTATATACTTGACCTATCTTAAATCCCGTGACCATATATTAATACCCTTATATACCTCTACCGTAAGCGGTTGGAGCTTTAATTGGCACTATTGTCTATATTGTTTTACTGCTCTCCCAACTCAACCGTTGCAATATGCACCGACTGATACTTTTCTTTATGTCTTATTATCAATTTACATTACCAAAATGGTCTTAATGTGTTAGCAAAAAATTTTATAAACATCATGAATATCATTGAGTATACGTGAATTATGTATCCAAAAAGTATTTATACATTTAGAATCTACCTCAAATCTTAACCTTTTATACTCTTTTAATATTAAATTTTACATTTGTATTATCTATTGCTATTTCTTGGTAAATTAAAATTATTAAGGATGGTAACTGAAAAATCAATTGATGAGTCAATAAGGAAATCATTATTGAAATACCATTTTCGAAATTTATTTACAAAAAAGCAGATAGAAAATTTTGATGATAATTCTGAACTTCGAAGGCAAACTTTTAATCATAAACAAGATTTAAGTGTCTGGAATTTAATTATAATTTGCATAGGTGCTATAATTGGTAACGGAATATTTGTTTTGACAGGTAATATTAAAAATACTAATAAGGGTACTTACGGTTTGATTAAATAGATTAAATAAAGATTTTAATTTGACATAATTAGGTCAAGCTGCGGCCACTATATCTGGTCCCGCTGTTATTATATCTGTTATATTTGCTGGGATTACGGCTTTCTTATCTGCATTATCGTATTCTGAGTTATCGTCTATGATGCCATTCTCCGGTTCATCATACACTTACGCGTATACAACTTTAGGTGAGCTTATTGCTTGGATTGTTGGCTGGGATTTAGCCTTGGAATATTTGGTGGGCGCTGCTGCGGTGTCTGTGGGTATGTACCGTATGTGTATAATTTATCACTGTATGTATATCAATACTATATCTGATATTATATTTAAAAAATTTATAATGTTTAAAAGGGTGGTCAGGATATTTTAAAACTTTCTTTTATGATGCTTTTGGCATCGAACTCCAATCAACTTTCACAGAAGCTCCGTTGTTATTTAATAGTACATCTCGTACTTTTGAAATAGTTCCTGGGGCCTATTTTAATCTTCCTGCATTTGCTATCATAATTTTCTTAACTATTCTACTTGTTTTCAGGATTAAAGTTTCGGCCAGATTTGCTATATTTTTTGTCAGTGTAAAACTTATAGCTATATTTTTGTTCATTATTGTTGCTGGAATGCACATTAAGTCTGAGAATTTTCATCCTTTTATTCCACCTAACGAAGGATCATTGTCAAAATTTTGGGTATGTTTAAAATTAAATTAAAAGTTAATTTATAATTCGCCTTTGAAAAGTTATAACATTATGCAGCTTCATTCTAATGATGTTGAGGTCAAATTCAACATGAGACGTTGATATTATCATGTTTCTTGATTGATTTATATTTACAAGAAAATTATCTATTTAGAAAACGTAAAAATATCAATTGTTCGTGTTTATCTCATTAGAACCAAGAAAATGTTCTCCATACTTTTTATTAAAGGATCAGAAAACAATTAATGCTAAAATAATATTTCATTTTTTTGATAAAGTAAAGGCGAATTATCATGAAATTTTTAACTTGATTTTCTTAAATTTTCAATAAAATTTATTAAACATTATGAAATTAGGGAACAGGAATATTAGCAGGGACCACTACAGTTTTTTTTGCATATGTCGGATTTGATTTAGTTTCAACTGTTGCCGAAGAATCTAGAGAACCACGAAAGAATTTACCTCTTGCAATTATGGTTAGTTTCTTTGCTGTTTTTATTATTTACATCGCTGTAAGGTAACTCAATTCATATAACAATATTGACTGTTATATCATTTGTATTTTAGTTAAAAGGCAATTTTTTTGTTGTTTTTGGTCCTATTTTACTATCACATGATAAGTATTAATGACCAAAAAACGAGCGCTGAGCATATGCAAAAATTAATACTTAATTCTTGAACATCTTTGCTAACTTATTTTATTTTCGTTTTTTTTAAGCATCGTGTTAGTAGGAGTAGTTCCATATACTATTCTTAATAGTGCTACGCCATTATCGGTAGCTGTTAATGCAATTGGAATAAAATGGCTAGGAATTATTATGGATATTGGAGCAGTAATTGGTTTGATATCTGTTATTCTTGTATTATTGATGGGGCAACCTCGTATTATCTATGCAATGGCAAAGTAATTGTCACGTCTTCATATTTCAGTTTAATTTATTATATTATCTTCGTCCGAAAACAAATTAATAAATATTTTTTTTTTATATGCAGTGATGGATTATTCCCTAAAATTATTGCAAAGCTTCATCCCAAATATGGTACTTTATATATACCTACTATATTCGGTGGTGTATTTGCAGGCATAGCAGCTGCATTGTTTCCAATAAATGTACTATCGGAATTAATGTCTGGAGGGACATTATTAGCTTTCTTCGTAGTAAACATATTAAGGTTTAAAGGGTCAAAATTTCCTGGAAAATTTAAAGCACCAGGTCCTTTTTGGATTCCTTTGGTTGGTGCAGTATTAAATATATTATTTTTGGCAACAGCAGCAATTGAATCCATCGCAAGATTATTTTGTTGGATGGCAATTGGGCTAGGCTTTTACTTTTTCTATAAGGCATGGATTTGTATATTCAAAAGATCAAAAAGTAAAGAGCCAACTTCAACCTCTCTAAATTCTAACAATGAACAGTCAATGATTACACTTAATGAAATTTGAATTTATTGTATATTAGAACCTTCACAATTTATCAATTTGCATATTCTCGTCCTTATTATTATTATGTCAATTAATTGTCAACTACATAAATATTACTTTAATATTATTTATGACTTAATTAGTGGCATTTCAGTTCTTGAAGAATTATTTACTTCCTTAACTAATATGCTTTTATCAATTTATATACGTTATTTATAATTTTTTTTATTAATTTGCATAAAATTTACATTGCTGATGCTTCAACATCACCAAATAAAATTTTTTTAAAATATTAATTAACTTAAAATTTATCAAGAATATCTGATAAGTGAGGCATATAATAAGTCAATATTACAGTAATTACATCAATATAATCAAGGAAATAACGTTATCAAATCTGCCATATATGTAGTAAAGTATCAAATAAACTTAAACTACATATCCTAATACTTTATTTGATATATTGATGAAGTTGTTTTATCAAACTTATAAATAGCTAATTAATTATTTCATAATCAAGTTCCCTGATTTAAATATATTCTATTAAATAATATATTACTTAGTTTTCTATATTTGCTGAAAGATTAAATCCAGCTTTTATCAAAAAATAGCTAATAATTATACTTTTAAAAATTAAATCAATACGAGAAGTTTGAATAAATTCTCCTGCAAATAAAAATTTCATATAAATTTTACTTAAAATATCGTAATATTTTATATTACTAATTGAATAATGCAAGAACGTTCACTCGAAATTAAACTAAATAAAAGCTTAAACAAAATTATATATCTCACCTATATCTTATTGACATTTCAAAATTTGCACCGAATAATAACACCTACAATGTTTGTTATACTCGTAATATAATTATTATTTCTATTAGATTATTAATTTTAACACATAGTTCACGAATCATATGCAATATACTCAAATCATTAGATTAACTTGTTAAATTTATTCAATTTAAAAAGTTGAATTACTATTTATAAAATAAAAAGTTATTTTTTGATTGACCTCAAAACTTTATTTTTTTTGCTCACAAAATTAAAATACATTCTTTGAATACATGAATTGATAAATCCAATCAAACTTTCATCTAATCTCAGTATTCGCTACAGTGAATAATATAGTAACATCTTCGCTATATATCACATTTAGTAAAAAATAATTATATTTAAATGGATCTATCTATGAATACTGAACCCATGTGAGATTATTAATTTCGCCATCTACTGCTTTCGAAAACCACCCAAGTGCTTTTTCTTCATCTATAGGTGTTCCCAATCCATTCTTATAACATAGCCCAAGCTCAATTTGCCCTTCAATACTACCACCTTCAGCAGATTTAATAAACCATTTAAATGCTTTTTCTTTATTTTTATTAGTTCCATAGCCATGTTTGTAACAATATCCAAGCTGAAATTGTGCAACGATACCACCGCCCTTGGCAGATTTCAAATACCACTCAAATGCTTTTTTTAGATCAATATCAACGCCTACACCATTAGAATAACATAATCCAACACTAACTTGTCCATAAGTATTATCGTTTTTTGCAGATTTCAAATAACAATCAAATGCTTTTTTTTCATCTTTAGTAACACCCAAACCATGTTGGTACCACCATCCAAGATCATTATATCCATTAAAATTACCATTTTTTGCAGAACTTAAACATAATTGAAATGTTTTATTATCATCTTTATCAACTCCATGGCCTTCCAAATAACACCATGCAAGATTGTTTTGACCATTAGAATTACCACCTTCTGCAGATTTTGAATACCATTCAACTGCCTTTTTAAAATCTCTACTAATGCCAATGCCATGATAATAACAAAATCCAAGACTATTTTGACCGATAAGATTGCCACTTTCTGCCAATTTTAAATGCCATTTAAGTGCCATATTATGATTATTTCCAATGCCTATATATGTTTTATAATAACGCAAAAAATAATTTTGCGCAATAGACATATCTGCACTAAAAAATGAATTAAAATATAATTCAAAAGCTTTCTTTTTATCTTTGATAACACCTATACCATTTTCGTAACAATATCCAAGATTTGTTAAACCATTCAAGTTTCCGCTTTTAGCTGATTTTAAATAATATTCAAATGCTATTTTTTCATCTTTATTAATAGATATACCATGTTGATAAAATCGTCCAAGACAATATTGTCCAAGGGGTGTTCCATTTTCGGCAGATTTCAAATACCATTCAAAAGCCTTTTTGTTATTTGTTTCCACTCCATAACCTTTCTCAAAGCATTTACCAACTAAATATTGTCCTAATCCATAATCATTCTTAGCTGTTTCATTATATAAGAGAAATACTCTTTGCATATCTTCTTTAACTCCAATACCATAAAAATATAAAAATGCTGCAGAAATTTTTCCTATGTTCTGGTTATTCTCAATTAATTCATTAATGAATTTTAAATCAGCTTTGTTTGGTTTTATTTCTTGAATAGTTGATCGTGTATAAAATTTATTCGCTAATCTGTAACTAATTTCTGTACCAATACCAAATTGATAAAAATAACCAATTAAACTTGTAAAGTATGATTGATATTGATGATGAATCAATTGATTAAAAACATCAAAAGGATTTATATTATTATCTTTAAAGTATTGTCTTAATGTATTAACAATATATGTTGATTCATAATGAATATTAAATAATTTAATAAAATATAGGAATAAATTTAATATAAATTCATCACCATTCGTAAAAGGAGGATATAATTTGTAAGATTCTAATGAAATTTTTAATGTTTTTGAAGTAGGTTAATAGAAGAATTATAAATATATATATGCGTTTTGATATTGAGTTATACTGTATAATAATTATTTACCTTTTTGAATCTCTTCAGATTCTCCTTTTATATCATTGACCTCTCCCTGAATATTAAACATAAGCTTGGAATTGTCTATAAATTCTTTATCAAAATTTTCAAACTTAAAATATAAACTTTAATAAGTATGTAATAACGAATTCAAATAAGTATAAGGTTTGCGGCTAAAAAAAAATGCTGTGTAAGTTCGTACGACAGTACGATCACGTTACTTGTGTAACATGAAATGTTTGTCGCATATTGTTATGCTGATTTTTTTCAAAAAAATCCTATTTTAGTAGGAGTAATGATTTCGTTTGTTCATTTTTGGAAAGAATTATGATTTTCAATTTCAAATGTGCACGACATTCTTTATCATCTGAAATCTTTAAATAGGTAATCATTGTCGCGGATCATAATAAAATCGTATTAAAATGAAAAATGTGGGTTTCTGCTTAACCCTCTAAAACACACATATACTTGTTTAATATAAACTCAACTCTAAAACTAACCTCTAACCTTAACTTATAACCCTAAAAAATACGCTTCAAAAAATTATAATTCCAGTTGGTTTGCCAATTTTTTTATACAGTGCATATTTCATTTTAATCTGATCCGTCACAATTATTACGATGCAGTATTCTTGAAATTTGGGACTATTCTATTGCGCATTATCTAACATTCATGTGAGTGTTAGATCTGTAATTTAGTAACATGGCATTATTTTTAATGATTATTAATTTTGAATTTATTACTATGACGTTGATGATTAAGCTAATACTATTGATCAAAATTCATATTTTTTGAATTTTGTATTTTCGTTGTCGTTCTGTTGTTGTTGTTTTTTTTTTTTTGAGCTTGGGTTTGGTCTTTTGCCTAGTAACTAGTTTCGTCCTGATTTGATCACTTACCTACAATCACTTCAAAGACATCACATTTCACTGACCCTCATTGCTGATGATTGATTTACAGGCAAGTTCGTTTCATAAACAATAAATTTTCACTGACAGCTCATTTTGCAAAATAATTTATAGTTATTGATCATGTTGTTGATGATAACTGATTATTCACTAGGACGCTGTGCTTATTACGTGACCAAAGGGCACGTCATAACGCGGTGTCTGCTGTGAAGAAATCAGCGATTATCTTTAACAACATGACCCAATATCTACATTATTGTACATTTCAGACGTAAGCACCTAGCCATTTTTTGCACCTTATTGGGCCATTTCTAAACGTGATACACAAATTTTGTTCACCTCCGATAGGAGGTGAAGAAAGTTTGTGTATCATGTATTAGAATTGACCCAATAACATGCATGAAAATGGCTAGGTGTTAACATAAAGTGTACAATAATTCTTGTTATCATTAGGATTAAGTTCAGAATTAGAATCTAGCTATATGAGCTATTGGTTATTTACGAAATGAACTTGTTTGTAAATTAATCGTCAGTAAAATAAGCTTGTCGGTGAAGCGAGTGTTGATGAAATGTGGTGTCTTTAAAATGATTGTTGATATGGACATCTTCGTGATGTCGATTATCGGGAGTCACAGTAATTCGGAGAACTTGTCAAATGTAAGCTTGGAAGACTTATTGAATTACAAATTCGATTTGTCGCCTCAACCTTCATGTTTTTATGCTATGGATTTTATTAGATGAAGGTTAATATCGTAATTACATGTGATTGTTGAAATCGAATTACTAATATTATAAAGAGGATATCTTTTTTTCTAGAGTAATATATGATCGCTTGTTTAGTTATTAGTAGGTACAGATGGGTTCCAAAACATTCAGGCAATGCAAGGGCTCCTTATTTGATGATTGGACACCATAGTTGCAATGACAATACAAGGACAACTTATTTAGCTTTGCGTCTGTGATAACGGTGCAAACTCTCATGCTTGGTGATTAAGCCCCATGGTGATAGAAATACAAGGATAGGGTTGTTAAATTTATTAGTTACATGTAAGCTATTGCGACTTACACTATAACTTACCTGACTTTAGTAAATTACAATAATTTAAATGTAAGTTACAGTAACTTACATGTAACTTACCATGTAAAGTAAGTTGTCAGGTAAGTTTTAACAACTCTTAACAACTCTATGCAAAGACCTTTTGTTAGGTGGTTGGGTTCACAGTGATCATATTGCAAAGATCTTTCATGGCTGATTAGGCTCCAAGCTGCGAGAGCACAAGAATCTCAATTGTAATTAGACTTCATTATAAGGATGTACATTACCATTTTTTCAATTTTTAAGATAGGTTTTTTTTGAAGTCCCGATTGTTTGAATCATCTATTTTTGTTATTTATTTTTTTTTCATAAATTTATTCGGTGTTACTCAATGAAGACATTGATTTCTCAGAATTATCTGATAGAAACGGTAGGAAGAAATCTGACTACTGATCCAATTTTACTGATTCCATATCATGCATTAATCGTATGACCTCAGGTATTAACATGAGTTTATTAATTTACAGTAGACTGGTATTAAAGAAGGAAAAAAAAATCCAATGCCATCCGAAAATTGAAATACCAGTTAGGCAAGAATGGAAAACCAGCTTTGTGTGGCATAGTAGCAGTACAAGGACCAAATATTTCATAAGTAGGCTCCATGGCAATATCAGTAAAGGGGTTTTCGTCCAATAATTGAGCGCCACGACCATGACGTAGTGCAAGGATTTGTTTTTTTTAGTGGTTGAGCTCAATGGCGATGAGGTTCTTTCATTTATTATTAGACTCTGGGACTGTGAGAGTAGAGTCCAAAATGGGCAACCCGCTGGTTAGCCCATTCTGGACCAGGGAATGTCAAAAATTTGGACATATTTATATGATTTCTAAATGATATCAAATTTTGGTGGTCCTTGTTCTGGACCCTAACGAGAGCAATGCAGGATCTCAATCTTGAAATTAGGCTTCACACTGGCTCCACAATAACAACAGTGAAAGGACTATTGTTTCGTGAAAGCCTCCAAGGCAATAGCGATGCAAGGCCCTCGTTTGGTGATTGATAACACAGCTGTGATAGCAATGTGAGACATATTATTGTGGTGCTTGGGCTCCATATCTGCAATAATAGTGCAAGTTTTCTTGTTGGGTGACTGTTCTAACAATGCATACTGTAACCATCGTATGGAAGAGCTTGGTACTTTCATTCCGAGTTTAAATCCGATGGGTTGATGTTAGAAGGTTACATGAATTTGGCAGTAATTTATGGGACGCGGATATTTATGATTTATTAGGCATTTATTATAAAAAGAATGTATATTTATTTAAGGATGATTTTGGAGAGCATACATTAGGTACATTAGATCGTAAACTAAGGGCTAGAGCAACCCATTATATACATTCTAGATTCTGACTACACTTACACCTTTATGACTACATTTACTTAGCTACTACTACGTTTACTTAGTGATTACTACGTTTCTTAGTCACTGCTACGTTTACCCGATCCCGCGACCATCACAACGTGCAGCCTCAGAAAGCAAGAAGGCGTTTATGCACTAACCAGTTTTTAATGATTCCTAAAGCAAAAATTGCATGTTTTTTTTTTATTTATTTTTTTTTCATAAATATATATATATATTCGCAGACGAGTTTCGTCATTCGTCATTCGTCTAATTGAAGCTGCCTGACGAAACGGTTTCGTAATTCGTCTAGACGAAACTATTTCGTCAATCGTCAGGCATCATTATCTGAAACTTGATCGACTTTTTTTTGTAAACGAATAAAAAAAAAAACCACTAATTTTTGGTCAAAACATCAGAAACATAATTTTGATATCACATTGCATAAACACAAAGATCCTCCGGATCAATAAACATATTATTAGTAATAAAGTTATAAGAGAGTTAATAGAAAGAAAAAACATATAGTTATTATATGTTTAATATATTTTCATAATATATTTATTATATACTAATTTAGATCATATAATAATAATATTGTTAATAAATAATGGATATAATATAAGCATATTTAGCAAAAACATAGGTTTCTACTATGTAACATTGTTCTAATAATAGAAACGATAATTCTAAATCTAGGTTAGATTAAAGTTCTACAGTTAGTAATTTTAGTTCTAATTCTGATAAAGATTCAAATTCTATTATTAGTTCTGATGATGCGAGATTCCAATTCTACTGAAAACGATGATTCTAAACAAAACTCAACGTCTGTTAGTGACGGTGATAATTCTGATTCGGAGCAAAACCCAGATTCTATTACTGCCAACGGTAATTCTAAAGATAGTTCTAACGATATGCAAACTTCAAATTCTATTCTTTACTAGTAACGATGATTTTGACGGTGATTCTAAGGATGCACAAACTTTGGTTCCCTTACATTTGATAAAGACAAACATGGAGGGCAGAGAAAGCAGAAGCTCTCATTATCGTTGAGGAATCAGCTATTCCCGAAAATATAAGGAAATCATCTCGAACCAAAAAGATGTTGGTTCTATTGAATTGGGTGATTCAGTTTATAATGAACTAGATACAAAAGAAATCAATAAAACGATTCTAAAGAAGATTAAAAATCGTAAGCTTAAAAAATTATCCGAATTGTCATTAAGTCTTGCAACTGCAATAAACATTTCATATCTTAGGAAAGCTGATCCCAGCATGAAGGTTTTTGTTTATATTGGTCAGATCAGACGATTACGAGAAATTAGAGTTAGAGATGGGTTTCGTGCGTGCGCATGATTCCTCAATCATGCGCATGAATGCGCATTAATGCGCATGTTTCCGAATCATGCGCATTTTATCCCATCAAAATTTTATATAGAAAATTAAATATAAAAATAAGTATAATTAACATTCTAATCTATCTATATACTTCAATTCTGGACCTGTTCGCTTTAACATTTTGATTGGTCGTATCCGAAAAATGTGACCTAAATGTAGGAAAACTAACAGAAATATGTAAGATGATAATGACTATTATCATGGTCGAGTAATTATTATAAAATTCGAGTAATTGTTATATCATTTTTTAATGTCCTTATTAAGCCTAAAATTGTGAATGTGAATTTTCCAAATTTACTTTTGTTGTTTGATTGCCTAATATTTACAAACTATTTTGGGCTAAAAAAGTTCACGAATTTGAAACGTTTTGTATAATGGTCTCAAGTTCAAGAATAAGTGCAAGTGCAAGAACAAGTGCAAGAACACGACAAATGCTCCGAAACATATGATTAATAAAAAAATAGTGAATATTTTTGTGAATATCAAAAAAAGTTACATTCAGCCAAATATTTAGATGATTGATTTCTAGAATTTTTGGTCGGAATTTTTGCCGCCAAGATTATCTGATAATCAACTAATTTTCTCAGTGACTCGTAGTTTTATGTCGACCAACCAATAAAATTACGGTTATGTTCAAAAGGTGATCAAATGTGCTAAAACTAATATAGCAATATAAGGTTTTCTCTTTGCAACACTTATTTTAAAAATTGGCATTCACCAATAAAACTAAGCTGCATACTATCTGTTATTGGAGTAATGAGCTTTGTAACAAACTTTTTATAGTTAGCTTATACTAATTCAAACTAACCCACTATATATTGCAATTACTGGTATAGCGAACAAATTTTGTAATGTAATTTTTTTATAAAAACTCATAATAAAAATCACAATAATTCTAATAAAAACTGGCACAGCTATACTTAAATAGAGTGTGAATTCTGTGGCAGAATTTTATGATATCATAATTTTAATGAAACTAACTCAATCTTAACCATATACTGTAGTTAATAGAATAGTACCGGTATGTTCAGTAACAGATTTTTTTGTGACGATTCAATGCAAACTAACTCGGCATATTTATGAATATTATATAATGCGAATTTGCAGATTTTAACTAAGATTCTAAAGTTTTATACAAAGCTCTCGTGGCAGAGCCACGGGTCAGGTGTCAAATTATATAAGCTTACAATTAGCTAATTTGTAAAAATTTATATATATAGGCAAAATCTAATTTTAGTTTCAATATGTAGCATCTTTATTTAGATATATTATCAATAATAAAGATAAAAATTGAAAAAAAATTTTTTATCATGCGGTATCATGCGCATTTTATATATCATGCGCATTTTATTATAAAATGCGCATTTTTCCCATCTCTAATTAGAGTCTTCGTCGGATGAAATTGATGGAAAGAATAATTGGCGCAATTTGGACCTACCAGAGGGTAACGCAAAACGAATAAACAATTTTACATGGATTAAAATTCTAAATCTAATTCGCAACGAAGATTATAAGCCCTCTTCAAGAGACGGAACCGGTTTTATTTATAAGATCCGGTTTTAATCTTTGCTCAAAATTAACCCTGTTTTACAGTTGTTTTCATAAATTCGGGGAAAACTAATAAAAATTATTTGGCCGAATTCGATAAGTTTTTGAATTCGGTGTTATAAGAATTGGATTTTCGGCATTACGGTAATTCGATAACACCGAATTCGAAAATTTGTGAAAACAGCTGTAAACCCAGATTCTTCCGAAAAAACTGGTTTTATTAAATTCGATTTTCGAATTAGATAAAATAAAACCCGGTTTTATATTCGAATCGGGTTAAATATAAATTCACAAATCAGTTAGCATCATTTTTTTCTTGTTTTATAAAATAGAATTATCGATATTATTTAAATAAGAAATTCGGCAAGGTTTCCAAACAATATTGATTCTAGCTAGTATTTATTGTAGTTTACACATAGCCTTTGAAAACTTACGAGTAGGTGGAAACATAAACAAATACGAAGCAAAATGGTGAAGCAGAAAGGCAATATTTTTAAAAAATTTCGAAAAGTAAAAAAAAATTAGGCATATTATATTAATAAATTATTACTTCATAATTAAAATAAATAAAAATTGACGATGCTATGATTATAAGAAAGATTATATATAATATTGATTAGAGATTAAATAATAAACTATAGACGAACCAGTCGTCTATTTGATAGTTAATTTAATAAAACTTTTGAATATTTTAGAATTGTAGCAATAAGAAAAAAAAGAGTATTTCTCAAAGAGTATTTCTCTTTTTTAAGGAGTTCAATTTCACGACAGAGTTGTTTATTTTCATTCTCAAGAGAATCCGCAGACCATTGGAAATATAGTTCAGACGGGTCAGGCGGGTCTTCATATTCTGGATGATTTTTACATTCATGTTCGTTTGACATTTTTAAAAAAATTAAAAGAAATTGACTCTAACATACACTACAATTTGAATGTAAAATTCGATTAAGTTTGTAAATTGGTCATAAAAAGTTATGACAAAAGGCTGAAATCGGGTACTATTTATATATTTTCGTAAAAATGTGAAATTACTTAATAAAAAGCCATTCCGAAAGGCTCAAGTGAAATCATCGAGAAAGTTACGTAATCTGTATATTAAATTTGTCAAAAAGGTAATCATAGAAATAATGATGCTGCCTTAAATTAATATTTTAATATTCGACTAATAAAATCACAAAAAAAGCAAAAAACCAATCAATAAATTTAAATTAATCAAGTACAGACTAAAATAAATTGACTTTGTACGCAGTCTTATGGCACCTAAAATAAACACTTAAAAGATGTAAAATGTTTCAAGTCGTCTTAAGTTAGCTAAATAATAAACAATAATGCATATGATGCAGATGTCTCAAGCCATCTTAAGTTGCTAAGTTAATAAATAAAAATGCAGATATTTTAAATCATCTTAAGTTGATTAAATTAATAAATTACAGAATTATGTTCAAAATAGGATGTTTAAGCTATATTAAGTCATCTTAAGTCGTCGACTAAATATGTAATTAATAATGTTCAAAAATACAGGCTTCTCAAGTCATCTTAAGATGGCTAAGTTAATAAACAATACACAGACGTCTTAAGTTGACTAAGTTGTAAACAAAAATGCAGTCATTTTATTTTATGGGAGGACATTTAATGGTTGGTTAATTTAGAAATTTTAATTTGATGAGAGGTAACACAAATGTTTAAGAATTTTTCATGTGTTATACACGGAATTTAGGTATTTCTACTGGTCAATTGCATGAATATATAACTTGAAGTGTGACCTTTTTGATAACCATTATACTAATTTTCACAAATTTTATTAAGACTGAAGTCAACGGACAACTAAGGTAAGGAGTAGAAATATAGAGTTTACGCCGTGTATACAAGAATTGGACTCGTAAATTCAATATAGAGGATTAAAAACTAGTTATTAGGATCGTCGAAAATAGATCATACATGTATGTCAAACTATTGTGATTGTATCATAGTCAGACATGGCAAAAAAAATCCGTGATGATCCTTCCGACACCACTTCCGATCAACAAAATTGGAGATCTTGAGTTTTTTTGAACTTCTTTCTCAATAACTACCGGATCAAATTTGGTAAATTTTAATTTTAATTTTATACATTTGTAGAGTTAAAATAAAAAAAAAATCAGAGAATTTGTCACTAAAATTTTTTCAAAAGCTTAAAATCAAAAAAAAGGGCAAAGTTTTGTTTTTCCTTATTTCGATAACCAAATATCCAAATTTGAGAAAGTTTTTTTTTAATTATGTGAATGCTTAGAACTAAAAAAAAAAAAAAAAAAAAAAAAAAAAAAAAAAAAAAATTGATCGAATTTGGATGGCTAGTTGTCGAAAAAGTTAAAAACAATTTAGGCGCAGCTTCTTTTTTATGGATACATAAATTTTGAAAAATGATTGCTCTGCATTCACCGGGTCAAATTAAATTAAAATGTTTTTATTTAAATTAATGAATTTATAGAAATAAATGGAAAATTAATCGAATTTGATCAGGAGAATGCCGAGCAATCTTCGTTCAAAATTTAGGCATCTATAAAAAAGTTGTGATTAAATTTTTTAAATTTGATGAATATTTCTCGAAAGCTAGCTATTCAAATTCGAACAAAATTTTCATCGAATTCGGATAGTCGGTTATCGAAAAATCTTTAGTTAAAGTTTTTCAAAAACATATAAAAAGAGTAATGTATAGTGATACAGGTCGACACCAACTCTCGGGCTGACCCAGCTGCCAAAATTACTCGGCCAAGTCGACAGCATCGAATATATTGTTAGCAAAGTTTTTAACCGAACAAAATTGCAAAATAATCTTATAATTTGAACGTTTCAATGTGAGAATAGCTAAAATTACGTCATAATACTAGAAAATCGCACGCATGTAAATGCTTAAAAACGCTCTACCTCTGATGTAACCAATAATTATAATCTATACAATGAATTCCTATTGGACGAAAAATTTTTAACTATATTTGGCCGTGCCGGTACACAGTGATATAGGTCAAGGGCCAACCCTTTCACCGCCCGGCTGATGGGCCGGGTCAACACATATCATTTGTAATGTGTAATAGAATTTTGGTAATTATTATTTGTACAATAGTGTATAAGCACGGGTGCATATGATAACTCAAATGTTGCTTATGAAACCATCCTTCGGGCTCTAACAAAAAATATTCCTTGCAAATTTTATTATAAACTATAAGTCCTTCTGTTCCCAAAGCTAACCCTTACACTAACCTTAAATTGGTTTAATTTTGGTCTTTAAATTTTAAACGAAGATTTCTCGGCAATCACTATTCTAATTATATGAAAACTTTATTTTCATTCAAATAAGTTTATAGAATTAAAATAAAAAGATTCGGATAGCTGATTGTCGAGCAATATTCAAAAGTTAAAAAATTCAATTACAGCATCTTTTATATAGGGTACCTAAACTTGATCGAATATTACTCGACACTCACCGATCAAATTCAATTAAGTTTTTTTTTATTTTAATTCTATAAATTCATAAAATTAAATAAAAAGGTTTATTTGGGTTTGACCTGTTGAGTGGCAAGTAATCTTCATTCAAAGTTTAGTTGCCTATAAAAAAGAAGCTACGACTAAATTGTTTTTTAATTTTTTGATAAATTTATTATTTAGTTTTATGGATTCAAATGATTAAAAAAATTCATCGAATTTGAATAATTAGCTGCCGAGAAATCTCGTTTAAAATTCAAAAAAAGAAAATTTACGATTTTAATTTGATATTCCAATTTTTGAAAAAATTTAGTGAAGATTTATTGGTAATTACTGAACTAAATTCAAATTTTTTTATTTAATTTTACTAAGGCCACTTGAAGTTGATTCTTCTGTCGTTTTACATATATTGGCATAAATTGACAGCCATTTTTTGCCGACGAAGTTAGGATGCCACCACTTTCTAGGGCTCTTGGGTAAGGCTGGTAAAATATAAAATGAACAACTATAGTCCAATTTTATTGGTCGATGTAAATCAAGTGATCGGCGAAAGTTATCCAGCGTTTTGATTGGTTGTCATTTTTCGAGGGTGACTTCAACTGAGGAAGAGCGGGTGATGTTAACCGAAGAATTAATTCCAACTGTCTAAAGTATAGAACCAAATCAAAAAATTGCCAATTTTGCTGGTAGCTAGCTATTCACTAGAAGTTTTAAAAAGACGATTTTTACAGGGCTGACCCAAAATTTCCGGGTCGGATTCGTCGGATCTAGGTCGGCGCTTAGCCTAGCTGTTAGCAGGTTCCATAGCAAAATTATTAGCTGGGCATTTTTTGCTTAATGAATAGATATGGTTTATTACAGTATTAGTAAAATCTTGGGGCAAAATTGATCAATTCCGATCCAGCCGACCATGATCCAGATGCACTCCGACGTATCCCGACTAGTCATGTGCATATATGCTTGACGCAGCTGATGAAGAATGACGAAACATTGACGCAACATGACGAAACCATAAGTTGCGTCACTGACGCATGACGCATGACGCAGCTCAACCAATATGTTTTTAAGGTCACGTGAGTAGTTGCGTCAGGTCACGTGAGTTGCGTCAGCATCATTAGTAATGTGCCATTTATATTGACAACGGAAAACCTGCTCTTCCGGGTCGACAAAATCCAACCAATCCAAATCAACAAGGATCCGGACAACCGTATCGAAGGAGGCGTGTTAGATTTGGCGAGTGGATATTCAAGGCTTCGGTCGTCAATACTTCGGGTAAGTCTCTTATCAACAAACAAATAACACAACCACAACTATCTCAGTACGTCGAGACAGTTGGAAAACAACAATAACCACGGAGGTCCTCAGTTCATCGAGAAACAACCGGACAGCGTAACGTTACAATCACTTGCACAATCAATACTACTATGCCACTTAGTAGTAGATCGTTAGTGTATTTAGTGAGTGTGGGGGGTAACAGGAAAGTAGTTTATCAATAACCAAAACAATCCATAATGTTTCTTGGGCGCAAGGCCTTTATTATATACTTTAATTACATAGAAACCATTATAACCGTTAAAGCTATTATAATCATTATAATCAATAAATCCAATAAATCCCATTTAACCACTAAAACTATTAAAATCAATATAATCACTATAACCGTTAAAATCACCATAATCACTAAAGCCATTATAACCATTATAACCATTAAAACCGATTTAACCACGGGAAACCCAAAGGTGGAAAGTGATCTTCATAACCGAGAAATCGATACTACGCCACCTCGATTACCACGTGCAGCCGAGGTACATTTCTGCGGCTCACATTTCTCCCCTACTTAAGGTCGAAGTTCCACGAGACCATTCTCTTTGTTGTGCTTTTCCAAGAAACATTCCGCCAGGGTCGAAGATTTGAGAGCAGGACCAGCGAGTTAGTAAGTATTGGAAATTTTCCTTGGTTAAGTTCATCATATGTCGACTTTCGGCTAACTTTTCTAACTCCATCTTCCCTTTACTTCGATTCGGTTCCATTTTCACCGATTCTTTCACCCTACCGGCAGCAGCGTCGAATGTCAGGACTTGTTCAGGTCCAAATTCTTCCTTTCTGGAATTGCTCAATTTACCCGTAATCCCACACCAGTGTGCGTTCACTTTTTGTGTTCAATTTTCACAGGTATTTTTCAATATTATTATTGCGAAGCTTCTATTTCCAAGGTAATCTTGTGTATCAGGGTCTTTATCTTTAGCAGGTTTCGGGTATAGTTCTAATGCTTTCTCTTCATATTTCACAGCCACAATTCCACTTTGATAGTAAAATCCTCCAGGGTCAAATTCACCACGTTTCACATACCATTCGATTCCATCCCGATAACAGCGTCCAATATTCATCATTCCTTCTTCAATACCGATATCAGAAGATTTCCAGATTACTTCATTTTCGACCCCGATTCCTTCTCTGTCACCAACCTTCGATGAGTCTTTGATTTCGGCGCGTTTTACTCCGATCAGCTTCTTTGGCTTACCCTCCTCATACAACTAATCCTTACTTTGAAATTCCTCCACTTTCTTCAACCACGATCCACACGCACAACGTAGTGTTTCTCCTTCCGCAGGTCCTTGCACAACTTGACTGAGGACAACATCCTATGTCCGGATTTGATTAGGTGCATTTTTCTTCTTTTCAACTTTGTTTGAATTATCCTCAACGTGCTTCAAAAAATTGGTAACTCTTTTCTTCCATCTTTCGCAGGAATTTACAAGACCACTTTCATTTCGCTCGTAGAATCCTCTGGGGTCAAAATGTCCATCCGAGTCGTCATTCCCAACAAGTCCTAAATATCCTTCGAGCGTTTCATATACTTTTACTCCGATTTCATCTTGATAACAACAACCAGCATACGATGTTTCTTCAGTTCTAGAAGGTTTCATCCAGGTTAGTTTCTTCGCTTCACCCACGGTCTTTAAGAATTCATCAATTTTCTCATTCCATTCCTCACATGCTCAACTTAGGGCATCCTTTTTAAGCGGTTTTTCAACTCAACCGATATCCCTTCCTTCGTTAGTTCCGTCATCGTTTCCAACTTCGTTATCCAAAATCTCATCTTCAGGTCTTGTAGGTACGTTCACCGTTTTTCTTTCCCCCTTCTGATTCAATTCTTCTAATTTCGTTTCACGAGCGTCATCCATCCCAACCGACTTTTGATGCTCAGTGACTGCCTCATTTTTGATTCTTTCCTTGCAAACAAAAATGATTTCTTTATCAACATGTTCCGCAATTGCCTTGTGATCTTCCTTGGCGCTGCTTCCTACGCTTTTGACTTTTTCAACAACGATTTTGGAATGATAGTCAATATTTCTTATATCAGCAGACCCTTGGTACATAGTATGCATCGAATAAGTATCCTTTTTAAGTCCACTTTCATCCCTTTTTAATACCTTAGGTTTATCTTTATTATTTTTCATAGGGTATGTTACGGTCCGGCAAGGACCGCGGTCTGAACCAGTCTTTTGAACCGGTCTAAGCGGTCCACGGTCCATAAATTGGGACCAGTCCAGATCGGTCCGTCCATAATAAATTCTGCGATTATATAATTTAATATATATTTTATGTATTACTTTAAATACATAACTATGCGATTGAGGCTAAATCAAACTTGTTCTAAAATAATATTGCAAGCACATTCTTCAGTCGAAATCGATTTACTGAAATTGGTTTTCGTGTATAACCTTTAATTGCTAAAAATTGAATTAAGGTTAAAAAATTTACTGGTTCCTGACAACCCAAACAGGATAATTTCTATATCCGGTTCTGCTTTACGATTATCTTTTTATTACATTTTTATTTATATAAAATATCATATTATCGTTAGAATACAGTTCATTCGAAATCTCAATACAATTTTTTTTTTGAGTAAATCGAATTATATATATTTTTTTATTTTATTAAAATTCATAAAACAAGAATGTAAATGAAACCAAAAATCAAATACATTTCTTTAATAAAATAAAGAACCTTACTGCTATTTCGCGTTTTATACATCATTGGATATTACGTTATAAATCCCATGATTAAATTCCCAAATGTCGAATTTCTCATTAAAGCAACTGGTTTGAATCTAAAAAAAATTTTTAGCAAGAAAAAGGATCTATTATCCAATATAAGTTAGTAACCAAAACCTCATGAATAGTAGCACGGTATAAAGTTTTTTAAAACCATAGTGCATACACTAATAAGCCAATTTGAAATATGATAGTCAAAATTCTTCATTTCTATTGGCTGCAGGTAGACCGGTCCTTGAACCGGACCAAACTAGGACCGGTCCATGGGCCGGTTATGAAATTTGGTCTGGTTTGTGGTCCGCTGCTCGGACCCGGTCTTTTGAACCGAGACCAGACCAGGACGGACCGTAACATCCCTAATTTTTCATTCCATATTCGTTGCGGCACCCAAGGTTATTCATTTCTTTGGAATAAGAAAAGCTCGCTTTCTCTTCCTCAAGCCCTACAAGTTTTGGAATCCAATTCTGCAAGACTCCTAGGTAACCTTCGATCTAGTCTTCCAAAGTTACATCAAGGTCTAATTTGTTACCAACCTATTTCGGGTTTTCGTTAAGTGACTCTTCAATATAGCTTTCTCTAGGCATTCCAGGGACATAGTATGACTCAAGATCCTCAGTCGAGTATACACCTTTTTGACGGGGCTTTGCCGGACGAATTTCTGGGGTGGTAACGTCTGGTTTTAAGCTTTGGCTCTTGGGGACAACCACGGGAGTTCTAGTACATGGTAAGTCAACGCTCAGATATGCTACTTCTTCCACAGGTTTGACGGGGTCGTGGTAGGCGTCTACAACTTTGGTTATGGCGGGTCTCTTTTGTCGGAGCTTTGAGGGAACTTTTGGGGCACCTCTGAAACCTTTTTGTTTAGGGGCAGCAACAACGGGAGTTCGGATACCTTCTGCCCTATCCAACGAAATTACTTCTTTTAGTACTTTCAACAGAAATTCCAGGGCATGGGGAATCTGTTTATCATCGAGATTACGGTTCCCAAAGGCCTCATCGATGATTTCTTGAACTCTTTCGGCCTGTTCTTCGGTAAGTGTGGCAAAAAGGGCAGTACACTCTTGTTCCAATCGTCTCATGTAATCGTTTCTTTTACCAATTCTGAGTTTCTTACTCTTTTCTCGACTCCTGTAGGGGTCTTCAACAGTTTCTATTCGACAAATTTTCTTTCTTGATTTAGGGCTTCTGGTTTTTTTTCTGCGTATTGGACTTCGATACTCCTTCGTTTCCAGTGGGGGACTTCTTGATAGATTTCATACATCTTATTTGTCTTAATCTACTTCCTTTTTCGAATCTCACAGTATTGGATATCGGATCTCACAGTCACTACCAAAATGACAACGGAAAATCCTGCTCTTCCGGATCGACACAAATCCAACCAATCCAAATCAACAAGAATCCGGACAACCGTATCGAAGGAGGCGTGTTAGATTCGGCGAGTGGATATTCAAGGCTTCGGTCGTCAATACTTCGGGTAAGTCTCTTATCAACAAACAAATAAACAACCAAAACTATCTCAGTACGTCGAGACAGTTGGAAAACAACAATAACCACGGAGGTCCTCAGTTCGTCGAGAAACAACCGGACAGCGTAACATTACAATCACTTGCACAATCAATACAGGAGATGATCGTACTACTATGCCACTTAGTAGTAGATCGTTAGTGTATTTAGTGAGTGTGGGGGGTAACAGGAAAGTAGTTTATCAATAACCAAAACAATCCATAATGTTTCTTGGGGCGCAAGGCCTTTATTATATACTTTCATTACATAGAAACTATTATAACTGTTAAAGCTATTATAATCATTATAATCAATAAATCCAATAAATCCCATTTAACCACTAAAACTATTAAAATCAATATAATCACTATAACCGTTAAAATCACTATAATCACTAAAGCCATTATAACCATTATAACCATTAAAACTGATTTAACCACGGGAAACCCAAAGGTGGTAAGTGATCTTCATAACCGAGAAATCGATACTACGCCACCTCGATTACCACGTGCAGCCGAGGTACATTTCTGCGGCTCACAATATGATACCTGAAAAATTTTTAGTGTACAGTGCGTACTGTTCTTTTCTGGCATCTGATTGGCTGAAACAAGTGATCAGCAAAATTTTAGCGTACAGTTCGTACAGTACGTTGTGAGAAGTGTCAGGGTACCCGGCCCCTTGAAATACCCATTATAGTCTTCTTTTTATGTATAATATATATATAGTCTTCTTTCGTTATACTATTATTTATGTTTAAAGTATAGGACCCCTTGAGATTAGTATATAATACTATAAGCCCCTAGAGATATAGTACGTCCTTACCTGCCCTAAACTTGATTCGACGATCTGAGATAGTTAGTATATTAAAGATATCAAGGAATATCAAGGATATTAAAGATATCAAGGATATCAAATATAATTAGTTTAGAAAAACTAGTTAGGACTTGATAGTTTCATAACAATATTATGAAAGACGCAGCAATGTAAAAAGTATAAATACCTGACCTCTTTTCATTCAAATAAAGCAAACTCAAGTGTGGAGTTCAAGAATAACCTTCGAAATAAGAGTAGAAGTGTTGGTAGTTGTTCTTTTAAATTTTCAAACTGAAAGTAAAGATAAACTTCCCTTCGAAACTTTGACATTATCGTTTCCCCAAAATTTCCCTTTCGTATTAAACCGTAACTTCGAGAAATATCGTAAAACCTGATTTCGTCAACTAAAAACATAAAAGAATAAAAAGGCTTAGTAATCGACAAAAGCAATTTATATAAAACCCGAATTGATTAGATCATTGATTACCTAATTTATCGTACAATTAACTACCCCGCTAATTAATTCCCGTACTCCGCCAGCACGTGGGATCGCCAGGAAAATTACGTCAACTCCAATCGGCAACCCGATTGCTCTTGTCCCGTGACACCGTGAACAAAGTTCAAGACTAAAATCGACCATTTCAACCTAAGGAAAAGAGAAAGATATTAATTACTACCTACGTAAAATAAAGAAAGTAATACCGGAAATATATAAGAGTGATACTTATCTTATTTCGGAACCGCCGCAGCAAGACCTTAAGCCCTAACTCTCGGACCAAGTCAATCAACGCCTCTTTCCCGCCCGCCACGTTAGGATTTAAGTCTTGTAGATATATAGTATTAGTAGTTTAGGATAGAAAAGTAGCTAGTTATAGATATTACTGTTTGCCAGGAACATTCTACATCCTCACAACGTACAGTACAGTACGTATAGTACTGTATGCGGCACATCACTAATCCCGAACTGGAATTTTGGACCTCTTTAAGAGTTTGAAAAGACGGTTTTTAATTTTGCTGATCAGACGCAGGGTCGGAGGTCGGAAGTAATTTTCATCACGTGACATCAAGTTTTTTATTTACCATGACTAAGGTAATATATTGCAATTTTCTTATTTTCGCGAGTAACACAAGCAAGAAAAGGGAATTAAGTTTTGTACATAAACTAAGTATGTAAAGACAGAAGTTAATGTTAGGGCGTTAGTAAAAGGTGTTATAGCAATAGACTACTGCTTAAAATTATTTTTCGAGTATTTTGCTTCCTTTTCTTTGCAAGTATTTGAAATCTATGTCGGGCTGATTCGGGACAGGGATCCTAAAAAATTGTTTTTTAAAAATGGCAAAAATGTTTCATTGCGATATTAAAATTTCATTCAATTGATTTAAATACATATAGTTAGCATTTTCAATGAATTGAATTCACGATTTTGTCTATTATCTACTAGAATAATAGAAATTTGTAGTTAAATGCATTTTTTTGAGATCTGATAGCTTGGCAGTAGTTCCGATCCATTGGGAATAGTATTCTTGCACTTTTTGATTGAAGATTGCTGTGCACGTGAAGTTACACAAACGAATATGCAAATGTGATTGGTGCAGAAAAGTTGTTTCTAGCTTTCCCGAAATCCACCCGAAATAAGCATAGCGGGCTTCTTTGTGATCTTCACAAAGTTACACAATGTTTTAAATATTGGCGTAAAGTTTCGCTATTACAAAAATGGTTTTGGCAGCCACTTAGCAAAACTCGATACCAAAAAAATCGATAGAGCACCTTGCAATCTATAAACTATCAAAGTAATTCGGTAATCTGCGAAGTAATTCGGGAGTTAGATGAGAGGTATGTTTGATCGTTTAAAATTAGCTTATAGGTGCAATAAATCAATAAACTCTGCAATTCTAGCGTTTTATTTGTGAAAGCTTATTCTTCGCAAACCCAACTAACAAAAAAAAAGACTATAATGTAGGCTAATATGAAGTTGAGAGTCATATGGTTTGAGTCGTGAGAGGGGTTGAAGCAAAGTAGTGGCACTGTAACTGTATAACGATTATTCATTAAAATTAAAGATCAGTTTGATATTAGAGCGGGCATTAAAAGTTGTTTCCGATTATTATTATTATTATTATTTTACTAGTATTTTAGAATAGGTTTAAATATTTATTGTATTTTTTGATTTGTTTCTTTTTTGATTCGTGAAATAGTATGTTAGGATTTTTTAATAAAATTTTTATTTATCAGAATTTGTTTGCAGTAAGATTATAGAATTAGACTTGAAATTATTGATATTTTATGCTAATTGCTTCTGCTAGCATTAATTTAGTCACTGATATAATCATCTTTATACTCTTAGTTCTTTTTTATTCGTAACGATTTCAAGTTTAAATTTTCGATTATTTTCGATCAACCAATAAAACTTTTACAGTATCACGGGATGATCTACAAATATTGGCCAATCACAATGAAAGCCCGCTATGCTCTCGAAATGCTATTTCTCCGATTTCATAACTCAAATATCCCTGTTTCCTGCAGGACCATTTCTGTTTCCGTTTATTTCACTGACAATTTAATTTACGATAATTTATCTCACCGGCAGTCATGTCATCAACAAAGTAGTTCCGGTCATTGTCGTTAGGGTCAGGTTTATATTAGAGTTAGGGTTAGTGCAAATTTTAAAAAGACTTGTCAGTGAAATAACTTGTCGATGAAATTAGATGTTGGTGAATTAATTGACAGTGAAATAGTATGGATCTATTTATGTCCCGTTAATAAAATGGATAGTCAGTATTACGACTTCAGTTAAATAGCACTTCAAAAAATGTATTTCGGGAAGTTTGCCCGTAACCGTAGGATAATGTTAACCAATCAATTAGTGAATTTGTCGTACAGCATAAGAAAGTCATAATATTTTTTTAAAATTCAATATCCAATAAAAATGGGTTCTAATTTTTCTAAGGCCATGAAATGTGTGCCAGGTAGAGATGGGCACGTGTGGATTTTTTAGAGTTCGCGCAGCATTTTTAATATGATCCCAAAATAAAATTATCTAGCCGGCATTACTATATCATCTGATCGGCATTAATACAGCATCTGGTCTGCATTAGCATATTTAGACCAATTCCTAATTTAATAATTGACAGTCTGTATATCGTTATGACTTTATTAATCTTTATTAATTTGAAACCTTATGCTTATATACATTTAAAATTAATATAATTTACATTGATGTGCTATCTAACATACTAACGTGCTATCCAGCATGTTGACATTTACAAAAGATTTTTTAAGCTAAACACAGTTTTGTGCTATCACAAACTTTCTAATTTGGTAACCGTTATTTTAATACACATGTTGAATGCAAAACACATTAATGTGCTAACACGTTAGTGTGTTATATGATTTAAACAAAAAGAGAAGATTATATAGGAATTATCATGTTGATTAGGACTCTTTTTCAAATTAACAAACATTTAATGCATTATACATAAATGAACGGGATCTTTGCCTTGAAAATAGGGCTTTAGTTCCTCAAACCAAAATTGAGACTATTGCTCATAATTTATAAAATATAAGCTCATTTTATAAAAATTTTTATAACCAAATAACTTAATATTAAAATGAATTATGGAAGTCAAAAATTTGACTAAAAATTTTTGAATATCTAAAAATTGAATGAAAATAATTGATATAGTGGATAAATATTTTATCATCTTTTTTGAGTTACCAAAAAATTTGTCTTGAAAATGAACCTATGGAACATTATTAATCAATTTTAATTTTTATCTAATAATAAAAAATTTTGCAAATATCATATTTATAAATTAGCAGAAAATCAAATGGGTTGTTTTGATTACATAATTTTAATTTGCTGTTGACTTAAAAAGTTTTTAGTACCATAGAGTTATTTTTAAAACAAAAACTCCAAATGATACTAAATAAAAAAAGGAGGTTTATATACAAATTTTTTTTTTTAACCTTTCAGCTTACTGCCATCAGGGCACGTGTGGCACACATTTTTATTTCATTTGTAATGGTCATAGGACCCAACGGGCCCTACATTTTCTGTAATATGATCTTATTTTCCTAATTTATCCTGACAATCTATTCCTCACTAATTCCATACTCAGTCTGTCCTACTTTTTACCATGCCCTTCCGGTAACCCACTTCAAATCTTCTGGACCTTTTCATCCCGGAGGCATACAGAATTACTCACATTTCTGTCCAACTCTTATAGGGAAACAAACTATGGGTAAGGTTAGGTCTTTCCAAGCCCAGATCCTGCAATCCCTTTCTGTTATTAGGTTGGTACAGTATGCTTGTTCACAACAGGATTAAATCCAGAAGATCTATTTTACAACTGGAGCTTTTTTTAACTGGACTGTCCTACTTGTATACAACCGGAATCAACTGACTAACCTATTTAATACTAAAGGCTTTAAACATAACTGTCCATCAACTGACATCATCAGGGTTCAAGTTTATTAACTAGATTTTCACTAAAATTGTCATAGAGCACACGCAAATGCATTTAATGTGGTTAGATTTTCCAACTATGGTCCTGGCATTCTAGTTCAAGTCTTCCGTCTCATGATCGCATATAATATTTCTTGTCTGTTAGTAGAACTTGAACCAGCGACTTACATTTGGTGATCTGGGAGCATAACTACTTATGCTATCGAGCCACAAGTGTTTATATACAAATTAGAGATAAATTTAATTGATAATTTTGAATCTTTAATATTATTCATTCAAATGTGTACTAATATTAATATATTTTTATGGGAAAAGGTTTTTTACGCACCCACATTGTTGAGCACCCCTATATATATGTATATAAATAATGATCATCAAAGATAATCATGTTTTGTTGTTTTTTTTTTGCTTTCACTTATTACAGTACTAATTTTTTTCTTTTTTTTTTAGCTTGTCATTTTCAGTTTTGTTCCATCATTAGTGTCATTATTGGTGTTGTCATTGGTGTTGTCACAAATATCGTTGTTGGTATGTCACCAGTGTCATGTTGGTATTATCTCAAGTATCATTTTGTAGGTGTCGTCGCTAGATTTTTTCTCAGTTTGACGTTCCTTGCTTCTTAGTAAGTAATCTTGTGTGTTTTTTGTGGAATGGTCGTGTATGTTTCTCTGGCATTTTTCCAAAGTAATCTTACACGTTTTTTTTAGCACTGTAGATGGCATTCTTGGTGTGTGATTTTGTACATTTCTCTAGTAAGCGGTCTTGCACATTTTTCTGGAGTTGCCTTGTATGGTTTCTTTTATATGATTTCACAGGGTTCCCTGGTGTTTTTTATGCCGTAATCTTGGTAAGCTCTCTAGTATTCTTGTGAAGTAGCTTTGTTTGATTCTTTTCATTTACATTTTTTTTATGTTTACTAATTCTTTTAGGTGTTCTTTTTCATATAGATCTTGGTTTTTCTCACTAGGTTCGGAAAATGACGTTTGGTTGTGTAAGTTTTTTCAGGTTCTTTTTTTTGTATATATAACCAGTTCTTTTATTTTATATTGTATTGTCGTCATTGGTGTTGATATCGTTTGCTGATTTCGATAGTGCATTGTTTTTCTGGTGTGCTGTATTTCTGGTGTGCCATAGTTTGCTCTTGGTGTTTTGGTGTTACTTTGCTAGTGTGCTGATGCTTACAGGTGCTTCCATTATTCATTTGCAATTTTGTTTCGGTTCTGCTTTATTGGCTTTATTTTTGTGGCTTTAATGGTGTTAAAATTTTACTTGTCTACTGCTGTCTTGGTAATTGTTGCGTCGATATTAAGTAGAATGTAGAATTAGTGGTTATAATTTTAATCAGGTATTGAGCGTCGATTTTGTTCTTTTTACCAGTATACTTTGTATCTAATATAATACGATAATAATTAAAATTAGTATAAATAATCTTACAGTAATAAAAAAAAATAGTAAGTTATAATTTTAAAAAAAAAATTAAAATAACAATTCCCATAATCAAATTTAATTGGTTGATCATGGGTGCATAACTGTGCAAGCGCACGAAATTTCTAAACCCTATTTTTATATAGATATAAGTATTTTTATATAAAATTTATTTATTTAAGTAATTCTTATTTATTATAAATAAATTTATTTTGTATAGTTTTATTAGATACAAAAAAAAAATAAAAAATTTGCAATTTGTAAACTATTTTGCATAAAATATGCATTACCCTTTTTTTTAGCCTTAAATCAATAGTAACAAATGAAGTTTGCTATTTATCACCAGTAGAGATCATCACAAAGTATATTTTGTATCTTTAATTTTGTTTATGAAATCACCTTTAAGGCTCTACTAAAAAAAGTTTCTTATAAAATTTTGGTATAAACTATGCCCTTCTGCCCCATTCCAGTTTTTACTCTAACCTAATATTAATCAAATTTTTAATTTTTATTTTGGCAAAATACTTTTTATTAATTTTTGTTACTGAATTTACTCGAAATAACAAACATGGGCGTTATTTTAAAAATTGCATTTTCTTAAAATAGCATGTTGGTTTCGAAATAACACCCATGTGCATTCCAATATAATGTACACTCCAAATGATGAATTAATAATCTGCTAAAATAACGAATTCAATTAACAAGCAGAAATAAGAATTTTTTTATTCAAAAAATCTGACTTAGATCAGAAAGGCTATATATAAAATTAAAAATACAGGATTTTTATACACCACACATATATAACATACAAGTTTTTAGAAATTGGACCTTTATCTCAAAATAACGCCCATGCGTGTACTCAAAATAACGTGCATTCCTTCAAAATAACGCGCAGGTGCACATTATTTTGAGTAAATATGGTAATTACGTGTACTGGTAATAATCACTACTGGCAATAAATAGTAATTTTTTAAGCAAATATATAATAATAAATAAATTGCATCACAGTTAAAATAATATACAAAATAATTTACATATAATTTAATATGTATCAAATAAACTTGTGCTTCTTTCCCATGCATTATTAAGTTCATTATATTACTAATTAATTAGACATAGTAAAAATAGAATAAAAAGTTTATATTTAGCAACTCAGACTCACTACTATGTTTTTATTAGTAAAATTTTTGAGTCAACTCACTTAAATGTTAAATAAACTGATACTTCTATAATTGTACTAAAATATTCTATAGAGTAAACCAGTAAACTGAACTAAATAGTAGACTGCTATTCTCTATATTTTCTATTTTTTGATAAGAATGAATGTATGCAAATAATTAGCAAATTTTTATTATGTATGTGGAACTCTGAAATATTCATAAATAGATCAGGTTAATTATAAAATTACCAAAAATAGAATATCTGCAGAAAACCCTCAAAAATAAGCAAAAATTAGTATAAATAAAAATAATTTGCAAACCACCCAAATAAACAAACTAATATCTGATCTATCTATATATATATTTTAGAGTGCTACATATATTCTTGAATGTTTATGAAAAATTTTACTATGCTAACAAAAAAGCCTTCACTAAGTAAACTTTTAGAGTATATCTTTAATATATAGAATCTCAAATTTCATAAAAAATATTAAAAACTTGTTAAGATATTAATTTTTTGTAAATTTGGATACACGTTTCACAAATTTCTTCTAAACTTTAAATGCTTCCAAAGGACTTTTTAAAATGAAACCTCCAAAAAGCTACTAAGTATGTTAAAAAATAGATATTCAAGGATTTAAATAAAATTTTAGCACATTGGTCAAATATTTATTGATTAACAACAATTTTACATTAAGCTTTTAGGGAAGTGCAGTAAATCACGTAATTTCCTGGGGGTCCGCTATCTATCACGTTCTATTTATATAGTCTAAATAGCCAATGATATTAAAGTGTTCGTCAAATATATTTTTTTAAAAAATTTTATTTTTCTGTTGAATGTAAAAATCAAAAGTCAATTAATAAATAGTTCTCCAATACTTATGAAAATTTTGTGATAAGTGTATTTTGATCTGCTGAATAAGGTTACTTAATTGATTTTTTTCGATTTCTTAGTAAAATTTAGACTTTACTATGTAGCAACATTTGTCAATTGTGGGGCGAATATATTTTTTTAAAAAACTTTAATATTTCTGTCAAACGTAAAAATTAAAAGTCAATTAATAAAAATTCTCTAATACTTACGAAAATTTTGTGATAAGTGTATTTTGATCTGCTGAATAAGGTTAATAATCGAATTTTTTGATTTGCTTAGTAAAATTTAGACTTTACTATGTAGCAACATTTGTCAATTGTGGGGTGAATACAGTCAGACCTCCCTATAGTCACACCCCATATAGTCACACCTCTATTTAAGCACCCAATTTTGTGTAACATACTCAAACATAGTAAAAAAACCTAATTATAGTCACAAATCACTTATAATCACTATCACCATGAAAATTTGATTGTTTAACAATTTTATTAATAAAAAACCCTCATTATAGTCACCAATTTTTAACTAAATATGGATTATATAATCTGATTGGCCAATTTTCATATTCACGTATATTTAAAATTATCTATTAATTGATAATCCGCCTGTTAACTGGAGAGTGATCCTATAGGCGAAATGTGGAGTGCTTCCATCTAAAACTTTTTTCCTTACTAAGTTAACGATACATGTCCACTAATTGAACGTTGTAGAGCTCGTTGAGACGCATCTAACGGTGGTTAGATAATCCAAATTGGCACAGTGGATGGCAAGTTATCGTCAAAAATTGATTGGCCGACTATAAAAATCCGTGACGGAGATTACATTTGAAAATCACTATAGGCGAGATGTGGAGTGCTTCATATAAAACTTTTTTTCCTACTAAGTTAACGATACATGCCCGCTAATTGATAGTTGTAGAGCTCATCGAGAAGCATCTAATGGTGGTTAGAACATCCAAATCGACCCAGTGGATGGTGAGGTATCGTCGAAAAACGATTGGCCGACTATATAAAAACAAATATTAGATTTTATATAGTCGGCCAATCGTTTTTCGACGATATCTCGCCATCCACTGTGCCAATTTGAATGATCTAACCACCATTAGATGCGTCTCGACGAGCTCTACAACTTTCAATTAGTGGGCATGTATCATTAACTTAGTAAGAAAAAAGTTTTAGATGGAAGCACGCCACATTTTGCCTATAGATGACTATAATGAGGTATTTTATTTATAGTCACACCTCTTTACAATCACCAAAATAGGGTGCGACGGACTTGGTGATTATAAAGAGGGACAACTGTATATTTTTTTAAAAAATTTTAATTTTTCTGTCGAACATAAAAATCAAAAGTCAATTAATAAAAAATTCTCCAATACTTATGAAAATTTTGTAGTAGGTGTATTTTGATCTGCTGAATATGGTTACTTAATCGATTTTTTTCGATTTGCTTAGTAAAATTTAGACTTTACTATATAGCGACTTTTGTTAATTATGGGGTAACTTATTTTCAGGTCAAAGATGTTTTTGAATTTTTTAAATATACTAAAATTTGATTGGTCAATAGTTCTATCATTAGTGGGGTCATGACCTATGTAAACCCTAATCACATAATTTACTGCACTTCCCTTAGTATTAGGCTTATTTAAAATTTTTAATTTTAATAAAGATAGAAAAATGATCATTACAGGCTAAATTTTTTAAAGCTATATAATAATATATATTTGAATTATATAAATTATTAGAATATGGTCATAGAACTTTTCTGTGAAATTTCATGAATTTTGGATAAAAATTGATAGAGTTATTGAATTTTTTTAGGGAATTGATATTTCCACAACCTTTTTTGATAATGCCACACCCATGTAAATTGGTTTAGTTTTTTCTAATTTTTTTAAACTTTGATTGAAGATATCTTGACACCCTTCCAACCAAATTTGATCAACATTTTTTTGTTTTAATTGTAGTAAGCAATAGAATTAAAATAACAAAAGTTTATTGAATTTAATTAGAAGAATATCAAGTTATCTTCAACCAAAGTTTGCAAAATTCTAAAACGTCTATCAAATATAAGCTGTGGCAAACATTGTTCACAATCTTTGATCGAAGATATCTTGACACCCACTTGACCAAATTCGATCAACTTTTTTTTGCTTTAATTGTAGTTAGCAGTAGAATTAAAATAAAAAAGTTGATCAAATTTGATTAGAAGGGTGTCAAGAAATCTTTGATCAAAGATTGTAAACAATTTTTTGTCACGGCTTATATTTGATAGATGTTTTAGAATTCTACAAACTTTGGTCAAGATATCTTGACAGCATTCTAATCAAATTTGACCAACTTTTTTATTTTAATTCTACTGCTTTCTACAATTAAAATAAAAAAAGTCGACTGAATTTGGTCAGGTGGGTGCCAAGATATCTTCGATCAAAGATTGTAAACAATTTTTTGCCACAGCTTATATTTTATAGATGTTTTAGAATTTTACAAAACTTTGATTGAAGATATCTTGACACCTTTCTAATCAGATTTGATCAACTTTTTTATTTTAATTCTACTGCTTTCTACAATTAAAACAAAAAAAAGTTGATCAAATTTGGTCAGGTGAATGTCAAGATATCTTCAATCAAAGATTGTACTAATTTTTTGCTGCAGCTTATTTGATAGACGTTTTAGAATTTTACAAATTTTGATTGAAGATATCTTGACACTTTTCTAATCAAATTTGATCAACCTTTTTTATTTTAATTCTACTGCTTTCTACAATTAAAACAAAAAAAAGTTGATCGAATTTAGTCAGTTGAGTGTTAAGATATCTTCAATCAAAGATTGTAAACAATTTTTGCTGCAGCTTATATTTGATAGAAGTTTTAGAATTTTACAAACTTTGATCAAAGATATCTTGACACCTTTTTAATCAAATTCAATCAACCTTTTTTCATTTTAATTTTACTGCTTTCTACAATTAAAACAAAAAAAAGTTAATTGAATTTGGTCAGGTGGATGTCAAGATATCTTCAATCAAAGTACAAAAAAAATTCAAAAAACTAAAATGATCTACATGAGGTGTGGCAGTGGTGTGGCATTATCAAAGAAAGGTGTGAAAATATCAATTTCCTTTATTTATTATATTAATTATTCTAATTATTTATAACCTTTTATTTGTTCTAATTTTTATTATTACCAATTAAACTTAGTTACAAAATTTTAACTTTTCTAATAAAAAAAATAAATTTTACTAACCCTAATTATGATAGACTGCTATATATAGAGTCATCATAGTGATGAGTCTATACCAAAAATTTGTTTAAATTAAAAATAAATAATTTTAAAAAAAATTTTTTACATTTGTTGTAAGGCCATACAAATAAATTTCTTGGTTTATATAACCCGGCCAGGTTCAAAAATTGAAAACTATAAATTATTATTTTTTTTAATTAGACAATAGAAATGAAGTAGGCATAAAGGGGGAGTTCTGGCACACTTTTTTTACACCTAGGGTACTAAAGTAGTCATCTTGTTATTTTCACGCCTTTGCAAGACTTTATTCTATATTATTTTTTTTACACCTATATAAAATTAGTATAAAATGTGGTGTAAATTTTTTTCATAGCTAGAACACTCTATTTTTATATTTTATAATCAAACTAGATGACGACAAAAAAAGAAATTTCTCGTCACTCAAGTGAATATATCTAATAACATATGTTTTGAGCCTTTCCCCGAAGCCTATTAATATACTGGGTTACATAATATCTACTAGCATGCTTTCTGCAAAGGCCTGGCTTAGAGCTAGTTGGTATATTACAAACCTTGCAAGGAAAACGCTTTCTAGCCTTCCAATGTTCATAGCACCCTTCAGGCCGATGACAAGTACGCCCACAGATATCTCTAGTTCTGAGTAAATAATCACAAGTATAATCACCTAGCATGGTATATATCTAGTATATATGAATTTTCAAATTGAACAAAAAATCTGCTATATTAATACAAACAACGGAATACCAACACCCATATACAAAACTTTAGTTAATCAAAACATATCACATATTCAAATGTTATCTACTAATAAAAACATCGATTAGATATCCAGGCCCGAAGGGGCGACCCTAAAGGGTCATGAGGCCAAATCCTCAACTGAAGACCAATCAATGCCTAAATGGCAAGATATTGCTAAGGCTATTAAAGAGTTAGTTATAATAGCAGATTATTGCGGAAAACCTAGAAATGTAAAATTTATGCAAGGCTATAAAAAGCAATACAGGAATTTATTTAATACAGAAGAACCAGATGAATATATAGTATAATACGCAAAAAATAGATTCCCAAATAAAGAAAAATATATGGAAATGAAGGAGCAATACAAACAATGGTATAGATTCGAACCTAGACTATTAAAAGCTATTTAAGATCTTAATCGTTTATATTACAAGTTAGCAAAACCACATTTCAAAGATTTAACTAAAATTCGAAGTGAAATTGGTAACTTCCTTGATAATAATGAAATTGATAATATAGATGAATTTCTATCAGAAAATTAATAACAAATACCAACTTGAAATATTCCACAAGTATTTTTTAACTCGTGAGCACCCATTGGTGAGGTAATTGTACATCCTTTACAATTTGAAGCTCTTCTCTAACAAAAGACCGCTTTGGTCCA